>QKQZ01044718.1:0-24490 GCA_003595255.1 Solenopsis fugax | reverse complement strand
CCTGTGTAAAATTTAATATTTAATATTTAATATTTAATATTTGTCCCATTGTGCGCAAGCCCTAAGAATTTTTGAAAAATTAATCATAAAAAAGAATGAAGTTTAAAGAACATTTTAGAATTAAAAGACTGAAGTTTCACCGTATTATTTTTGTGTAAAGTATGAAATATTTGTGAATTATACAATTCTCTTTAAATATAACGTCACATTAGAAAATTACCGAAAACGTCGCTTATTACTACATTTAAATCATTATTATGAACAACTCTTTTACAATTTTGTCCTCATCAATACTTATCAATAATACAAAAAAAAATTTTTAAATAACAAATTATCTTTTTTATGCCTACATTTTGTTTATTATTCACCATTTGAAGATGGTAATACCAAAAGCTCCTATCTTAAAATATATATGAATGGAAAGTCAGTGAATCTCCTTCACATTTTTAAGCTAAAGAGTTTAATAAAGCTTTTTTTTAATAAACAAGCTTGATAATTAATAACGCTTTAATCAGATTCATGAATACTTTTCCTCTGAAGTTATTATAACAAGCATAGAAATAAAGAATTATTCAAAGCTCTCTTCCGTATTCGCAATTCTCTCCCCCGTACGATATTTGGGAGATGGCGCTGCAAGTTTTCCCGCTTTGTAGGATTTTAAAACTTCGGTTACGCTACTGGCTATCAGTCCACGAAGCGTACGTTGCCGAAAGTATGGGCTAAGTATGGCTTGTCTCCGAAATGTAGCACCGGGGAGACCGCCATTAAAGACTGTCTGTTCATCGATCTGTCCGACTGTTATAGCGTTAAACCCTAAATTCTAGCGTTCTGCCGTTCGCTCCGGGTAATATAATAGGTGCGCTCGGATCCTTGAATGTAGAGGCGTGTTCATGGTTATAATCGCTGCCCGGGGCATCCGACGCGTTTTAACGTTATACGCGTGCGTATTTCAGTTCCAAGAGACCGATTCGAACGGAACTCTATATCCCGACGGGGCCGCCGTTAACCCCTTCACGTCCAGCGACCGTTATGATGGACATATCTATGACGATATGTAAACATATGGCTTCAGAATCATCCGGCATTATCGTTCCACTTCGTGAGCATGCTCTGGATTACGACTGCGATCATTTAATAGCGTCTTTTTATGTGGAATAATAAATAGAGAACAGACAAGTCACGACTACGCGTACGTAGCGAAAGAATCGCCGAGGAACTCAAAGAAGAAATCAAAGTCTTTCGACGCCAAATGACTTATTTGATCCGTGTCCATGATGTCGAGTCGAAAGTTCGAACGCTAAAATTAATCCGTCGTATATGAAATTTCTCACGAACTATTTATAATCACGAGATGAGAAGAAACGTCTCATGAAAAATTCAAATTTGCCTGTTAATAAATAAGATCCAATCCGGGAGGGTTGAAGTCTCGAAGTGTCCGTCGTCCGTTTCATCCATAATCGTCACCGATGATAACTTTATTTGAGTTATTTCTACTTCACCAAAGGTTTCGTTCTCACAAAGCTGACCCGTCGAAAAATTCCACGCGGATTTACGAACTATACATAATCGCGGAGAGCGATTATGCATTCATGTGAAATTCAAATTCTTCCTGTCGGTATAAATAAGGACCTTAATACAGGACGGGATCATCAGCGCAGCGCGACGATCGTCGCCACTGATGGCTTCATTCAAAGGAGTTCTTTATTATTGAACGCGAATGTATATGCGGTCTCCCTTTCCGGGTACCAACCTGCTCGTAGTCGAGGCTGGCGGTGAGCGTGAACACGCCGGTGCTTGGATTCAGCGAGAACACGTCGTTCGCCCAGTCGGAGATGAGCACGTAGCTCAGATGGCTGTTGAGACCCTCGGCATCGGCGTCCGTCGCGACGACCTGACCGACGCGGCTGCCCCTCGGCACGTTCTCTGGAACGTCGAACGAGTAGGCCGTGCTCTGGAAGGTCGGTGCGTTGTCGTTGGTGTCGGTGACCTGCAAACAGCCGTTTTCGAGATTCTCTATTAGCACGATATAATGACGTGAGGCATGTTATAATACAGTTACGTTTTCCTTTAGCATCTTTACATAGTTATGTAGATAATACCAGCATATGTAGATACATTTACTTGAAGGAAATATGTACCTGTACAGGTGCTGACAAAACTACGTGTCAGTATTCAATTTTATCTATAATTTTCTTTAAATTTTCTTACGTAAAAGATAACTTTTAAAATAATGTAATAAAATTGAAGGGTTTCCCATAAAAACAAATTCATTTCTTAAAATTTAATCTGGGCTCTGAGTTATAATATGCCCGAAGAAAATTATTATATTTCTACAGAAAGAAATATAAAAAAAAGTGTTAGTTAAAAGTTTGTAAGATATCTAAATAAAAAATGAACAAATTGATTGATTTATACGTTAAATAATTTTTCTTTCTTCACCTTTATATTAATATTATAAAAAAGAAAAATGTAAAATATTACAGAACAAATAAATATTAAAATTTCTATAAGAACCAAATCATTCTCTATCAGTAGTGTCACATCGTAAATAACTTTGTTTTTATAAAAATCAAATAGAAAACGGAAAATATAAATATAAAATTCTCACAAAAACCAAACAGAGGAATTATATATTTTTTTAAATATATCTACAAAATATTAATCAAAGCTACAGATACATAAGTATAGTATAAATACATTTTGTTCTTGTACTTATTATATGACTATAAAATTATTATTATATTTATACAAAAAAATATATAAAATAATATTTTAGTTAAGAGCTTATAACAAATTGTAAAATTTTGTAAATAAAAAGTGAAAAAAGTTATTGATTTAAACTGTAAATAATTTCTCCTTTATTTTCATATTAATATTATAAAAAAAGTAAATGTAAAATAGTATAGAACAAATAAATATTAAAATTCCTGTAAGAACCAAATAAGTACAGAAATTTATTTTTTTTAGAACTTTAAAATATTAATCATAGCCTACAATTTTGTTCTTATACCTATTATACATGTATCTATAGAAAAATTACCATATTTACAATGAATGATTTGAAAACGAGAGAAATTTTTTTTATTTTCTGAAAACTCAACTTTTCGGACTTGTTTGATTTTGCAGGGAACATTTCAATTGTGTCATTTTCTTTAAATTTTTATTTAATGTATTTATATTACAGGTTATATATTATTTTATATATCAAGAGGCGCGGTCGCGTCTCACGCCAAGTGCAAGCGAAGCGAGACAGACCGCAACCTGTTTTACGCGAGTTATATTATACATAGATTTAAATAATGTTTTAAAATACTAGAAGATGTTATTCTCCTTCGTTGCACGTCTCATGTCCTTCATCTAATGTTTAAACGCCGTTCTAAGGGCTAGGTACCCACTTCCCTTCCGAGAATTCCTTCGCGAGAGCTTTTTCTCTTCAAAGCCGTTTCAAAGGACACAGTGAGTTGCTTTCATTACGCGCGTCCCCGCGCGCCTTTCATCCCTCGCGCTTAATAAAAGCGGCAGGAAAGATTTTACCGCGCGCACTCCTCTCGCGCGTCCCGCGCGCCTCTTAATAGACCCGGAAGCTGGGTACGCGCGATCTTAAAATAAACACTCGGAGAATAAAATCGGCCCGAATGGCGCGCACTCGACGTCATTCTTGAATAAACACGCCGCCACCGGAAATATTCACGCCGCGCGCTACGCTCACTTCATTCGCCTTCGAATTATTGTGCCACCTCGCTCCCTCGCGCGCCGGTAGTCCCGGCGCGGCGCAAGAAAACATTCTCAGGGCCCCGCAGGCTATTTATCCATGTAACAATGCGCTCATTGTGATCGATCGTCGCGCGGCAGCGGTGAAACGCGCGACGGAAAAAAACGGCCATCTCTCGATCAAGGGGGGTGAGAATAAATAC
Source organism: Solenopsis fugax (assembly GCA_003595255.1). NCBI lineage: Eukaryota > Metazoa > Arthropoda > Insecta > Hymenoptera > Formicidae > Solenopsis > Solenopsis fugax. The sequence goes on along the minus strand of QKQZ01044718.1, from coordinate 20,576 downwards.
CACTGGTAAACATCATTTTCACACACATTGCGCGTATAATATTCTCTTTAATGTTGTTTTCACCACTTTTCGTAAGTATCCTTTTTTTATTGTAAAAGACACGCGCACACACACATATTTCTTTGCAATAATTCTACAATCGCTACTTTATGCGCGTGACTGATTTATTTTAAAAAAATGTGTAACATAACATTTTTTGTAAAACTATTTGTCGACAGGGAATAACAATTCTTCAAAATAAATATAAGAATAGTAAAATTAAAGAGATTTTTAAATTTAATTTTTTAATATTTAGGTAGTATTTTTCACAATAGATTTTTCACTTTTTCCTAGTGGAATTTTAACTCGTGTCCAATATGGCCGCCTCAATAAGGACATTCCACGTCAATGTTCACACTACTTAAATATGAGTGTGTAGTGTGAACATTGACGTGGAATATCCTTATTGAGGCGGCCATAGTTAAAATCCCAAAATGTAGGGATTTTACTATTACCGATGTTAGATCATAATTGCGGTCTCTAATATTACTTATTAATTTTTTAATTTAGAGAGAACACTATTTTATAAGATATCTCGATGTGCAGTGTGTCTGGTAGAAAATCAAAATAATTTTAACAAAATATTAAACAATATAATTTATCGGTGTTTTCGTTATTTTACGTTAAGTTTTGCGTGACACCATATGTAAGTATGTGATGCCATCAATTCCTTTTTTTTATCGCCTGAAGAAATCACACGACACCAAAAGCCAACAGCAGATTTCCGAAGATTTACATTTTTTATGCATTTGTCAAACTAAAAGAAGTAGCGACTTCTCTCCGTTTCTCTTTTTCCCTTTTGCTCTTGCTTACCGAAAACATAAACGCGCAATAATTTAAACGACAAACGATACATTAATCTCGTGTACATATGTAAATTATAGTCAGATATGTAAATTACTTACGCGTGGCGACTACGTACGTGCGGCTACCAACGCGCGCCGAATCTAATATGAATTAATTTATCTCTCTCAGTAAATCGGGCCGAAATTAGACGATGAAATTTTCATATTATGTTGTTTCTTTCTGTCGTACTGAAAAACCTGTCGAATATGTGCAATTCGACAGTAAATTGAGTACAAGATGATTTTATACATAGGTATTAATTATTCTACTATTTAGACTGCGAGACAATTTCTATGAAGATTCAGTAAAAAACTTCGAAATAAGTAAATCTATTTATGTGATTTTGTACTACGGATGTTAGGCATGTTTAAAAATATGAATTTATGTAAATCTGAATTATTTCTTCATACAAATAATACTTCAAAGTTAATGAAAATAATTAGAAAATGTGGAATATTATCAATAATTTCATAGAAAAAAACTTTCAAAAATTTAATTCTCAAAATCGAATTTCTTTATTTATAATTTTCCGTTTTTTTAATTGATATTTACAGTAAATTCTTATTTTATAAACATACCTTTATTTAAAAAAATATTTTATTAATAAACAAATATTTTCTTTTCGACAAAATTTGTGGAGTAAAGCCCGTCAGTTAAATATTAATTAAAAAGTTGTCAAAAATTGATCAAATTGCCTAAAAACTACAGATTCATTATTTAATTAAATCAAAGTATAACTACTTAAAATCAATTAAAATCTAAACAATAATCTTATAGGTCAAATACTACACTGGCCAATAAACAAAATTCTTGGGCAATTAGTTGCTATAATCTGGCTTATTTTCTATTTGAATATTTGGTATTATCATCCATTATAGGTATTACGGTCACTCATAATATTCTCATTATTAGATGATAAATTCTATTATAGTGATTACTTATGAAATCATTTGTTTAATAGCCCACCGATATGCAGTAACACTAATATGCCAATATATTAATACAACAGTCGACATTTGTTACAAGGTATTTTTATTTTTTGAGCATTTCAAACTTTTTTAAGATATATTTTTAGCATTTAAATACTTTCTCATTCTTTTTAAACTTGAGCTAATTTGACTAATGTAGCTCTTTAAACGTGCCGTCGTCTCAACAAAGGACAAGTATAATTTCTTTTTGGAAGTTTTCATATATCAAAGTAGTTATCCGAGAAGTTGATTATAATTTGACTGCTAATTTATAGTTTACATTACATGTATGTGTATTACAGATTTTCAGTACTGCAGTCTGCATGCGGAAGTGTTACGTGTATATACATACATTTGCATATATTCTGCAATATTTTATCTTTATGTTGAATAAATATACATATATAATATATAATTTTATAAAACACTTTTTTAAACAAAACAAATTTTTTTAATTTATCTTTATGCGGGTGCCACATTATCATCCTTCTTCTTCGACTTATTAAGCTAAGCAATGTCATCATATTTTTATAAATAACATTCCAAGTAAAAATATTTCATATCGTTGAGTATAGAATCAATAAAATAATACATTGACGAATGTAATTATTGGGTTTTTAATTTAAAATACTGATTATTAACAAAGTTATTGTGTAAATAGAAAACCATAATACCACCTTTTCCTCTATAAAAAAAAATGTATTGAGTAAACTTATTCGCAGATACATGTATATATAGTTGTTACTGAAGCAAAATAGTCTATTAGCAAATTTATTCTGCTATTACAGCGTGTTTGTCACTGTTTCGATAGTAAAATGAAAATTAGTTTATAACTCACTATAAAATAATTAATTATTCTAACAAAACTTGAAGATTTAAAATAGAACCACGTTTAGCAAGTAAAAGCGATGTAACGAGTTTTTTATTTCTTTTTACTAATTATATTCGCTGCAGCAACATGAGAAATAGATAACTGCTTCTTCTTTTATAAAAAATAAGCCAACAGTTTAAATTGTTATTAATATTTATCTCGCGCGTAGAAAATTAATGTGATTATAAGATAGCATTAGATTTATACATCTCCGTAGAGAGGTAGAGCTCGAGCGTGCTCGAAACATTTCTAAGTTTTCCGCGAGGACGACGGACGCGCGGTGCGGTAGAATGAAGTGGGCACGGTTTGATTAAGGAGGGCTCGGAGACGTTTGCAAAAAGTGGTGTCCCGAGACGACAGTGGATGACGAGGATCCAGCGAGAAGAAGGGAGAAGACGAAGAAAAAGGGACGGGATGGAAGAGAGGTTGGGCAAGAGACGCTTTGAGTCCTGGTGAAGGACCGAGGGATGACAGAGGATACCAGACGGGGCCCAGATTCCGCGACCGAGACATGTATATAATTCGTGAGCGACAATAACACACTCTTGCCGATGTTGCTAAATGTGCGTATGTGTATGTGTATGCGTAATTATACATAATAATGGTAAAAAAGTAGATTACTATTTATAACGCACAGAAGTTGCAGAGAAAACACGGTCGTCTCGTTTCTTTCGGACATGATGAATGCAATCTTAGTCTGATTGCTTAAGATAATATTTGAATGCGCGAAGATAAAATAAACAAACTTTGCACGTTAAATCCCGAGCGAGTATCAATCAACTTCGTAAGATCTTACTGAATAAATGTTATATGGATCAGATGATGAACAAATGCATTTTTTGATAAATATATTATACCTACATTCTCAGATAGCCAAACCAGCTAAGAACATATATCGTGTTGCATATGATATTAGTAGAAATTTAGCAATAATCGAATTGAGCATAATCTACTCTACATCGTTAAAAATGTATCAGAAAATGATCGTTCGATATCATAATAATAAAATCTTAATTCTCTATTCTTTCTACATTTTTGTGATTACATTATGATTCGCAAATTGTAATATCAGAAATTAAACTTAAAAAAGACGTAATGGAGAGGAGTCTGCTCTACATTCACGATCGAATTGCTGGCATGTTGCTAGCATTTTGTCATCTGGATTGTTTTTATTTAATTGATTCACGATTGAGGACCAACTAGAACTCGATCCTTATGCTCAATTTCTTTACATCTCCCGATAGCTATCTTCCAGATAAAGATATTCGTTAATTAACTAAAAATTCGTCTTCTTTACTGAAATCTCTGATTGCGTATCTAACGGATAGCTATTCTTCATACTACTAACTTTCGACATAAAATGTACTAGAATTTTAATAGAAATTATCATATTCTCTGGGAGATATCTTATGAATAAAATTATCTAGAAATGAAGAAATATGAGTTTTAATCAATCAATTGTATTTCGTATGTAAATAAATGTGACATATATTTATTGATCATCTCATGGCATTGAGTTCATAATTATAACAAAGTGAGAAATTTCTTTTAAACTTTCTGCTCTTAGATAAGAAATTTTTCAAATAACTATACTTTAGGAATAAGAACTGTAAAATAAATTATAATTTAAGAATTATAATTTTATATATTATTCTGATAGTGCCGTTTTATTTCATCTTATTCTATTCTTCTGCGATGATTTCGAGCGAGAATGGTTTGATGAGAAGAGGGAAACGGGAGAGGAATTGAAGTAGAAAAAAAAGGAAAAAATCCTCCAAAGGATTCAGGAAGGTCGATCGAGGAAGAAATGGCTAAGGTTAGCGAGAGGAGAACACGGGTTATAGGAAAAGAGGCAGGAAGGAGGGAAGGAGAAACAAGGGGACCAGATATAAGAGGCCAGAAAGGGCAAATTCCGCAACCAAGTCGGCCAATAGAAAGCGGCCCCCTTTCATGAAGCCCCGAAACTGTCGAGCTATGACCAGATCTGATATCCCCCTTCTCTCTCCCCCCCCTTTCTCTTTCTCTCCTCTATCTTTGAAGATAGAATTACGGGTGCAAGCACGCGGCCTGAAGAGTGAGGTCTTTAATTTAAAAAATTTCAGTCATTAAACATCTTAAGGATAATTTTTGCAATTGTCTCCGACGGTCCCAGCGCGGCACGATCGGCCCGTTGTCAGTGGTCGGGATAAAGGGGTCCTCTCTTCGGGCTTCGTTAAACGGTCAGGCCCCGGGCCGACTCGCATTTTTTATCGCCACGAATCGTTTCGACCGGACCGCGTAATGAATTATAAGGCGGGACGCGTGATACACTCCGCGCGTCACCGAGAACACCTCATGATAGCGCGCTTAAAGACTAGCGAGGGTTACTGAATAGAGGTGTAAATACTTTTCGACTGGTTTGATTTAAGTAGGACAAAGGGGATAAGATGGCTATCTTAAGGTTTGTCGATTTTTCCTAATTTCTGTGATAATTAATAAAAATAACAATATATTTCTTTTCAGATTCACTAAAGTCTTGATTATCTATAAAAATTAATAGGTGTTAAATTAGAATTTTTCAAAATTTAGAGTTTTTAAGAATGTGTCAGTTTCGTCATCTTGCCTCCATATGAGGGACTTATAATGGATAAAATTACGAAATAGTCAAGTAAAGTTAAAAATTTTACTTCTTACAAATAAAATAACAAATTGAATATAATAAACTTATTTTCATATTATAACGTGGTTAAAGGAAAATATAAATGGAACAAAAAATATTTATGTAACTTAGAAAAATTAAATTATTAAAATATTGCGATATATATGGCGATTAAATTAAGCCAGAATGCTATCATGACCGAAAAAACTAATGCACAAGTGCATTATTTTGCCCACGTACGACATTTATTCTTTTAATACACAATCGTAGTGTTTATTTATTACTGATTATAAATGTTACAATATGAAAAAATGAAAAACATTAGTCCATTATATACGTTTTTACTTAGTTTTTAGCCATTCAATATTGTGAGTTTATAAAGAAAATAAAAATATTTGCTGTAAACATTTTATTCCTTATGAACAAACATCAAAAATTACATATGCTTCCAAAACACATTTCTTATTATATTATTCACTATTGTGGACAGATTGAAATCAAATTCTCTATACTGAAGATTATTTTTAAAATTTGTAATGAATTAAGCATTTGGTATTAATTTAGTAAAATTAACAATTTGTCAGTTTATCCATTTTGTTATTATACCCCCTTTTCCCGTACTTCTAGTGCTAAAGAAATTTTAAAATATGTTTCTAGAATATATAATATTTTTTAATCCTCTCAAAATCTATGAGATTGATAAAAAAAATATTTTACATTTATATCAGAGTTGGATAAGTTAAGTAATATTTTATTAATATTTTTTTAAAACTAAATTAAGTTGAAGTTAATGACTAAAATTAAATAACTAAAATTAATTTAGTTACGTTAAAAATTGCATGAAAAACTAATTTAGAGTTAAAAGTTACATTGAGATCAAATTAAATTAAATTAACAGTTAATTTTGAAAAGTATTAAATATATATATTAAATTAAAATGTAATTTTTTTAAATTAGAATATTCTAAATAATAAGACAATTACAGTATAGATTATCAAATAAGTTTAATATTTTATTTATAAATTAAATTTATATGAAATAACAAAGAAGTTACTTTTTTACATGGGATAAGTTTTTTCTTTAAGAATTTTTTCTCTTTCTCACATAGGTAAATTTTTAACTTAGAAAAAAGTAAATAAGTTAAAGTTTATGTATTTTAGTAATATAACTTACAATTCAAAATAACTCATTTGAAATTAAATGAATTAAAAGTTATTAACTTTTTTTAATTTTATTGTTTAACTTTTAATTTTTAATTAATTATTAGACAATTCTAACTTATATTTATGAAAGAATGCATGAATTTTTTATCGATATATATCGATTCGATACATATTGAATACATACATCGAATATATCGGGAGTGTTAAACGCCGAGAAAGTATTTAAAGACTAAATTTAACTCGTACTCTTACTGATCAAATATTCTGATTGAAATCTCAAGGTTTTTTTATGATATTGTGCGATTTATCATATCTCTCGCCCTCTCTTTCTCTCTTTCTCTCTGTCTCGCTCTGATATTCTGACGCAACCGATTTGTGCATGGGTCGATTTTTCTCGCGGTATTTCGCAATCACGCAGAAACGAATTCGATCTTTTTCGCTAAGGCGAGGTACGGGTGTGCCATTGTTGCATGCACGTGCAGAGGCGAGTGTGTGAGCAATCCGCGTGTGGCGGGTCGCCAGGCAATCGTAGATTTATCTTCCGAGTGATGCCTGCGCGGGTACGCAATAGCGCAACATTGTTCTGCTCGAGATCGCTCGTTACGATAGACAGCGCTGACTTATGCGTACGGCATTATAACCGTACACCCCGGACTTTCCTCACCCCGCCGGCGTTTTCGCCTGATTACCGGCCATTAATTGAAAAATATCAGATCCGTCCGCGACCCTTTACCCACGCCCTGCGAAATAGCTCGGCGTCCAGCGTGAAGATTGCACGACTAATTTTTAATTATACCGAGTTTTGTCGCCGGTTTCAAGAGATTCTCCAGCTTAAGAAAGTGAAGGAGAGTCATATGACTTTTCATTTATTTATACTTTTTAACAAGGAGGCTTTCGGCATTACTATCTTTAAAATAATAAATAAATAATAAGCAAATTTTAAACAATAAAAAGGATATTTGAAAAAAGAATTGTTTATAATAATGATTTAAATGTGGTAACAAGCATTGTCGTCATATTTTTACTAATGTGACATATTTATTATATTTAAAGAAAATTGAATATTTTTAATTGATAAAAAGAATATTTATTATATTATATTTAAAGAAAATTGTATAATTCATGAATATTTCATAATTTTATATGAAAATGATACAGTAACTTGGTTTTGTTAATTTCAAAATAATATGTTTAAACTCTATTCTTTCTTATAAATAACTTTTCATAATTCTTGTATTTTGTTTGTGATTAAATTTTTAAATTTTTCCTTCAAAGATCTTTTTAAAAAAATGTTGAATCTCCTATGTAAGTTTATTCAGGTTAAATGCTCGATTGTAAAACGGAAGAAAATATTTCTACACTATTAGATAGAACAAATTTCTTCTCCCAGATCGGGAAAATTTCACACTGCACCGTGTCGTGTTAGTTGGCTCGATTCCGTTAGAGATTGATTGCCTTTAAATTGACCTGTAATTGGTCTCGCGGCAATAACGATATCCCGTATAAGTACACCCATAAATTAATTCATCGCTGTGGTTACTTAACGTCTCTCTCTTCCCTCTCCTTCCCTCTCTCTCTCTCTCTTTCTTTCTGTCTCGATCCTTTATCCTGCAGGACGATTCGTTACTCGCGCAATGATCCTCCGAGAGAGGAGAAATTAGCCAACGTCGCCGAGTTCGTTTGCTCATTCGTACGAAGACCGAATTCCATCACGAGTACCGGGTTATTATTTAACCACGAGGAGAATCGTCAATATGAAGCAATAGGTTACAGTTATAGTAGGAAGTTGTCGGCGACCTTTCGGCACATAGGGACGTGTCTAATGCATTATCGACTTGACCCCTCGCTCGCACCGAACATTCCGGTACTCGGGAACAATCGCCCGCTCTTCTGGTGGATCACACACAGTTTTGCCTTTCCTCTCCGACCACGAATACCATTTCCAATATTTCGCAACATTTTCAGAGAGAGAGAGAGAAAGAGAGAGAGAAAGAGTGACAGCTTCCTACTATTCCTAGTCTTACGCTAGTTCAATTATTTATTTTACTTTCGCGAAAGAGGTCGAGGTGACTGATTGTCACCGCGGGAATGAAATTCTATTGAAGATGAATTGCAGACTTTAAAAGTAGCCGGTATGTAAGAAAGTAATGAACGTATAAGGATTATACGAAATATAAAAATTCAATCTTTCTAATAAAATTAAAAAAAAGAGAAGAGAATAAATTTTGTGCCTGAGTGCAATTGCTTTTTAATAAATTACACGATTTACTATGATTATAATATCGCAGCAACTTTTTAGATATAAGAAAAATTATATTACCAAATTCTATGCTGAAAAAAATTTTATATTCAAGTAAATGTATTTAATTTAACATCATTTTCTTGATTTATAAAAATATTTATTAAGTTTAAAAATAAATTATTTTATACTAGCTGATTTATTTAAATTAAAGAAATAATGTAAAATAAATATATATTTACTTTAATACAAAAAACTTTTTCAGTATAATTACAGCGCGTTATCTACAATATTATTAAAGTATTATAGATAAATAGATAATGAATATAAAATTCCCACAAGAACCAAGCAAGTTCAGAGGTTTTTTTTAAATGTCTACTCTCTTTTAAGCCTACTTTGTTCTTATTTGTATAAGTTAAAAAAATGATCACATTAATATAATAAACGATTTGAAGATTAAAAAGATTTTTTTATTTGTTTTTTCTAGGAAATCCTTCAATTGATAGCCAGTTTTTCATATGTATTACAATATCGCTATGATCCATCCTTACGACGTAACATTATAAGAAGGAATATGTAGTAAATATTTTTTTCACGTAATATTTATTTTCCCCCTAGGGAATGTATCTCTTCGCTCTCGAGCATCGCACTCTTACCTGTATGTGAAGCACGATGTCCCGGTGTTGCAAGCCGTCGTCGGCGCGCACCTTGAGCACGTATTTCTCCTTCGTCTCCCTGTCGAGGGCCTCGGCGAGGCTCAGCTGGCCGGTGATCGGATGCAGTTTAAATTGGCCCTGCATCCCGTCGTTGTCCGCGGTCTCGCTGCGCGGATCACCGGGACGATGATGATTCGGCACCAGGGTGTAAGTCAGAGTACCGATGGTATCCGGATCGTGGGCCTTGAGCACCGTGATGACGGTGTTGGGCGGCGCCTCTTCGGATATCTTGAATTTCCACGGGCCCGGACCCCATGTTGGTGCCACGTCGTTCTTGTCCAGCACCGTCACGCGTACCTGTCGCAAGAAAAAGGTATGACGATTAGAAGTGGCTCGCCTGGGGTCATCGGTCATTCCGGTTGGATCCGATCCAACCGGATTGAGTCGTCAATGACTCGACGGTACTGACAGTGTTGTCAGATGGAGAGGAATGTTCGGGAAACGTTACCCTGGGAAAGTCTCGTGTTCTCGATTAAAGCGATCTGGGTCGGCTCCTGCAAGATCGATTATCTCGGTCGTCGTAAAAATTCTCGGTCGCTTATATGTATAATTAAAACTTTGGCGCAATACCACGGCAAAGAAAAAAGTAATTAATTTCTCTTCGATATGTGATAATTCCTATATCCAGTAAAGGACAAATACTGATGTAGACTCGTAGTTGCGTTTCTGCTGAAGAATTCAGCAGAAATTAATCTTAAGATACAACAGATCTCAAGAATCAATTCGACATTCGTCATATCATGATCGTAATTGTGATGTGCAGTTGAGAAGCTCAGATAAAGTTTATCTTAAAATACAGCCCGGAGTATACGAAATCGTATATGCATTAATCGTATATGCAGTTTCTTAATTTCAATTCAATTGAGTATACTAAACCAAGATGAGGAAAAACGATTATTCATGTAAACAACCGTGAGCACGCGCAAGTGAGATTTCAGTTTCAAGAACGAATTTTTAAAACACTATAATTAAGAATTACAGATTATTATCTTTACGACGTAATTGTATATTTTGAAAGTAAAAATGCCAGATAAAATTTTTCTTGTATTTTAATATTGATTTAAAGCCAGCGATGCATATTTGTTTAAAATGAAGTTTTCTCGAAGCTTTGATGTAGATATGTGAGTAATGTTAAATAAACATTCATCTAAGGAATAAAATATATTATTAAGTTTTACAATTAGCTTCATATATCATCGTACTGAAATGTAATTGCGACAAATATCAAGAGATAAATTAAACATAATTATTTCTATTAAGATTATCAGCCCAAGATGGGCTTCCGTGATTAACAATCCGTGAAATGTCGGCGCGGCAGTGGCTACTAATCAACGTAAATGTTTTCGACGCGAATTATTCGTTCGAACAGTAATCGAAGTGAGATTAAGAATTATAAATAACACGGAATAGAAATTATAGATTAATATGTATTAATTATAAATCATTACACATATGTAATATGTTAAAATTATAAGTTATCGTATCTACATAATTATTATATGTTCTGTTATGACATTTATGAACTATAATTTTCTTTCTTAATGCTTAAAATTTTTCACGTTTTAACAATAAATGTTATTTGCCCTTTTCCGAGTTGAAAGTAATGTCATGAAAAAATTCTTATGTTGATTAAAATATGTTTACAAATTCATCTGCAATCAAAATGTAATTATATCGTCTGTTGATATATCTATTGATATATCAAACTTTATTGTAAATATTTCGTGTGATTTCTACAGCATAGAACATTTCAGCAATATTGCAGAAGATTGAAAATATTGCTGGAATATTGCTGGAATATTCTGTGCTGCATGAGCAAATATCTAATGCGTTTTACGAGATAAGATTTACACAACATCTCAAAAGTATTTGCCCATTTTGGGTTTTTTTTTTAAATTAAATAATGAGAATTTTAAAGAAGAATGAATTTCAATCTTCCTTCCTAACCTTCTAGATATTAAAGTTAATAATAATCTTTATGGTTTAAAATTTTTACATATTACATGTATAAAAAAAATATAATAAAATTAAAACGAAATTTAGGCATACACAAAAATCGGAGTGGGAAAATATTTTTAAGTTGTATTGTATATAATTACGACCTATTTTGATACTAAATAATATACATAACTTAAACTTTAGATTTTAGCTATTGGCAGTATATCGAAACACTGTTTACATGTACGAGTTAGGCGCAAGAGAAAAATGTAAGAACTTAATTTTGAAATACAGCATCGAGAGCCACGTATTCGATATGAGAATTCGCCACGATTTGGCTAACGCTGGAGACGTAATTACGAAGTAAAGCCGAAGGGAACGTACGAAGGCCGTTGCGCGAAGCCGAAGTCACGGTATGCATGCGAAGACTCGTGAGAAAGTTAGTTTTTCGATCCCGCTCGTGCATGTCTCATTTCATTAAATTCTCAGTCACGTCAGCAGCTCCGAGGTTTATGCGACTACCAGCAGCCGGTAGGTATATCGAAAACAGCAAGAGAGGAGCGGTAAACTATTAGAAAAGCATAATACGGGAATAACAGTACCAAGGTGATAAATCAATTGCTGTACGCATTTAACCACGATACGCTAAACGCTTCCATGTGCGAGCCATGTCAATTCTCTGTATACCACTCACATTTTGTACGGAAGCTTAAATATAGCGAAGAGAAGTCGCTGATATATATGGTGTTCGGCAACAAGTAGAAGAAAATGTAAGGAATGATTTTAAATTATAAAATAAGACGAAAATAAAAAATATCAAAATTTAAATAGAATATTTAAACATTATAATTAGTTCAAGTTTTTAATTATAATGTTTAAATATTCTATTTAAATAATCTAATTATAATGTCTAAATATGTGCTCAGGTACTTTTTACGTGAATATTTAGACACTCTAATTAAAAAACGCAACTTTAAACGCAATTTTGATTTTTTTCTTATTTTATCATTTAAAATCATTCCTTAAATTTTCTCCCATCGGAACACCTTGTAGACAACAAATAAACACCGTCACTTAAAATATAGTCGTGCACGACAGTTATATTTAACAAGCATACATGTTTACTATATAGAAAATTTATATAACAAAATATATACGTGCAAACATACACAAGATAGTTATTTAATAACAAATTGTTCAATAACAAATAGCAAAAGTAAAGTTTAAAAAGTAAATTACGTAATAAACAGATTGTAAGGAATCAGTACGGCAAATAGTGTTCAAATTAAAACAATTAAGTGTTTAAACACACATCACACTTTATAAAATACTAATTTGCAATAGTTTACAAACTTTGAATATATATATATTTAATTTAATTTTCAATAAATAAAATATTTTATTTCTAACTTTTCTTTAGGTTTTTAAATAAAAATTTATTTTGAATTTTGACGCGCGGAAAACTATTTCAAGGAATGATGTACATATATACATAATGCATGTGTGTTACTTTTTCTATAATTATAATTTATGATATTATTGACATCCTAAAAAAGATCTTTATAAAAAAAGGAAAAATGTACAAAAATATTTTAAAGTTTATGCATTATTAAATAAAAAATTAATTGCTCAAAAATCGATCTGGAATCAATCTAATTATAACCAGTATTATTAAGCCAGGCTTAAAACTTAAAAAGTAACTTTTGGATATATTATATATGTTCAATTAATAGATTCTTTTATTTGTCTGACTTACGTGACTATATCTCAGTTAAATACTAATAATAATACATTAAATACTAACATTAAATACTAACAAATAAGTCGTATATAACTGACGTAAAATCAAAATAAAATATAAAAATTTAGATCACATTGTGATATATATGTTTTTACAAACATATTTATTTCTTTTACAGACACATGTACAGTTTTTGTACTATCTATATATTTTGACAATCATATAAAATCGTTTTTTATATTATTTTAGAAATATGTTTAATAGTAAATGAGATAATTAGATAAGTAAATAAATATTGTGCATAAATGAGTGCAACAATATATAAGTATTATATATTGTTGCACTCGCGGCGCGTACGCGGTTCGCGTTATTCGTGACGCGCTCATGAACACTCACTCAAGCTCTAAAGAACACTTGTGGTTTAACTAAAGAACACAAAGCCTTTTCTATTTCCATTAAATTTATAATTTTTTCTCTCAAAACTATTTTCTTGTATAATCTTAACAGCCCTTGCCCTTTCTATCGCGGTTTTTAATGAAGTGACCCCTTCGAGTTGAAGCGTTCTTCTAATAAAACCATCAAAAAGAGCCAAAGTAAATTGCACGCACGCAATTTTATCGCGAACTGCATGAGAACATTCCGGATAAGCTAATTGAGAAAGTCTTTCAAAATCCGAGCCAAAGGAAGCTATATATCTTCCCCAAATTTTTGTTTTCTATTTGTGAATTATGTATAAAAAGTATGATGTAAACAACTTTTCCTAAAACGTAGTTCCAATTTTGATTTTAATTCCTCGAATCCCAAGTTTTCAATTTCTTGAACGCATTCTAAAATTGAGCGTGATTTCTCTCTCAAGCAAGAAACTAATGCTACTGTTTCTGCGCTATCGTCCCAACCGTTTGCTCGAGCAGTAGAATTAAATTGCGAAAAGAATTCACGGAGCGGGACACTTCCATCAAAAATGTCCAGTTTTAATTTAAAACCTACACGGAAAAAAATTAGTATTAAATCAAAATTCATTGTTTCATATATAAGCAACAATATAAAATCTTCTTGGAAGAAATTATAATCTTCAACAGACATAATTTGTTTATATGAAGAGAAAATTTTTCTTCATGTAAGCAAATTATGTCTGTTTAAGATTATAAATTCTTCCAAGAAAATTTTATATTCTTGCTTATATGTAAAATAATAAATTCTTGATTTGATACTAATTTTTCTTCTGTGTAATTGCTCCTTTAATAGAACGAGCGCGTTAGTACCGTTTGCAATATTCGTTATGTCATGCGGATAATTAGAAGGACTTATGCCTATTTCTACCAATGCAGATTAACTTTAATCTTAGTTTAACTTACTCTTTATCTTTTTCCAATTTTCAGAACTAAAGAAAGATAAAGGGTACATTGAGAGAAAAAATTGTAGTGGTAATAACTATAAGGGGACAACCCCACAAATTTTGTTAATATAATTATAATATATAGTTAAGTGAACTATATTATAGTTATTGCAACTAAGTTTATGGTTAAGAAAACTAATAAAAAATAGTTGTAATTACTTTATTATATAGTATACTACAACTATTTTTTATTAGTTCTCTTAACCATTAATTTAATTGCAATAACTACAATATAATTTATTTAAATATATATTATAATTATATTAACAAAAAATATATGGTTGTCCCCTTGTAGTTGCCACCATTACAATTTTTTCTCTCTGTGTAAGTTAAACTGAGATTAAAGTTAATCTGCGTTGGTAGAAATAGGCATTAGCTGGATTTGTTCTCAGAGACGTTGAAGCTCCTCGTCGCGAACACGTAGTAACACTGCAAATTCTTTTTGACGTTGCTGCATAGAAGCTCGCTCTGAGCTCTTCTAAAGTTGAGCGGAGAACAGCCTCCGCAGACAAACTTTCGCCGTTTCCACGCGAGAGCTCGGGAACCTCCAGAGAACGCGTGCATATTCTTTTTCTCGATTCAGCCATGGCTCGCTTCTGTATCCATGAATGCGGTCCGAGATCGAACGGACGAGCCCCCAAAATGTTGCACTCGCAGCGCGTACAACGCGATTCGCGTTATTCGCGGCGCGCTCACGAACACTCACTCAAGCTCTAAAGAACACTCTCGTGGTTTAACTAAAGAACACAAGCTTTATTAGAAAGGGAAAATACAGGGACAGACGTATTCGAACGTCTGAATGTTAGAGAGAGATTCGATATACATAACAACACGTCGCCAACGAGCGACTCTCGCTTGTTCAATATCGATTTCCGTCATCTAGCTGTTAAATACCGGGATGACGGAAATCTAATTCACGGTCACGGGCGCAAAAATATATATGTATATAATATAAATGGATTGTATCGGAATGCTTAATATCTTGATTTATTTACAATTAAGGGAAATATATCGATAATACGATGTCATTTTTATTATAATACATGTTTTATTTCGCATTTGTAGTCAATTTCATTATTCGTGTTAATCAGCTCGAAAGAATAATCACTCGTTCCTAACTTAACAATATGGATTAATTATTAAAGATTTTAATATTTGAATGTGTACTTATATTTGTAATCGCTTACATTGCACAATTTTAAGAAATTGTATTATACAGTGAATGTAAAAAACATTCGTACATAAGATATCTTTTTAAATCTTACTTTTAGAAAAAAAAGTTTATTGTATATATTTTTTAAACTCGAATATTTTTTATTATTACTCATATATGCAAGTGCTAAACAGCCACAAAGGCTTCATATGCAGGTGCGTCAGCCACGAATCCCCGCCACTTTTCGTCCCGTATAAATTCATAAATTGGGATATCAATGGTCCGAACAACGCTTGAACGCCCACAGAGGGTTCCTAATCCTGATATAATTGATTCATCCCGATATACCTGTCGGTATGCACGCGCGCCTTTGCAGAATCGACGAACTCGATTAAACACACGAGAAATAAGAAGAAATTCATTTTTAATCGAAGCATCTTAATAATATTTTTATATTAGAATTAAATATATTTTTCAATTCTATAAACTGTGTGCCTAATATGGTGATCAAACTTAAAACGCAATCGTAAACTAAAGCTAGAATCAATATCTTAAATTAATTTGATCGTCAAATTAATAATGAAGGTTCAAGCCCGACTGAGATGATATTTTTCGCAATAAATTCTTTACAATTTTTTAAAGTCTTGTAGCATTGTTATTAAATATGACGATCGAATTAATTCCAGATATTATTTCTCTAGCTTCAGTTTACGATTGCATTTAAGTCCGACAATCATATCAGCATGCAGTTTATAGAATTGAAAAATATATTTAATAATTAATATAAAAATATTATTGAGATGCTTCGACCGAAAAATGGATCTTCTTAATTCTCGCGTGATAAAAATATATTAAAATCTATCTGAAAAATGGCATTTCTTCTTACTTCTTATTATTTAAATATCGGTCTAATATCCAACTTATTATCGATTAACAATATTTGTCACGTGAGTCACTTCCCTTACGAAAGAGAAGCGCAAATTGTTTCTCCTTTACGTGGCAACTCGACGCAACCTCGGCCGTGATAATCCTTGTGTACACATAATCCGGACCGACGAATAAATAAACGGACACTTCTCAGGTAGGTGAGCTTTTATATAACGGGCGCGCATCTGTCTTCCTAGTAATTAGTCGACCTCCCCGTCCTCCCCTGTCATTGATGGAGTGGTTACCATCGATTATTGCTCTCGGTTGTCTAGCCTCGCCTGTGTACCGTCGCCGGATGAATCAACGTTTCGGGATGACGAAACAAAAGTCGGGACCCTCATCGTCTCGGAGCCCAAGCCTGAAGAGCCGAGTGGTTCGGATTAAGCGAGAATAAATAGTCGCGTCCCCTCCCCCGTGCCTATCGCCGTCATAAATCGCCGTGTAACCCAGATGCACCGATCTCTGCCTGGATGAATGCACTTACGCAACTTGTGCACGATCGACGTGTGTCGCATTCGTAGGCGATCCCAGTCAACGACGATCGATATCCATGTTATTAGAGTTACGCCATCCTATGACTTTCAATTAAATATAAGAGGAAGATCGACTTTATAGAAAGATGAATTATCTCCTCGTATTGTTCATAATAAAAAGAAAGATCTAGAGAACTTTACAGCTACACTTTTACTTGTATAATAATGTTTATATAATCCTTTTCTATTGGCTATTAAATTTAATCCTGGAGTGCTATTCATATTTTTTAGGGCTTAGACAAAAGATTCGAACATTATTGTACGTTCGATCTGCTCGAAAAGATCGAAGTAAAAAAATGAGCATCCAGCTCGAATATTTCGGGCATTGAAGTACTGTCAGTACTTTCTTTAAATTAAAAAAATTATTTGTTTAAATTAAACAAATAATTTATTTACTTTAAAAAAAGTTAATAAATCAATTCTTAAAAGCAAATAAATTTTTATTTTCTTCAAAGATATTTTCACTTCAACTTAAAAAAACCAAATTAAAGAAACAATTTCATCAAATTAAAAATAATTTTTCTCTGGATGCACTCACAAAATTAAGAATTTTTTTACACTTTTTTCTGCTTTATTACAAGTTGTTAGAATAATTGAACCAACACTGTTTTAATGGAACCCTTATTAAACGTTATTTTAAACTATCAAAATTTTAATAACAAAAACTTGAATAAATTTGCTTCTACAATAATACTCCAAGATTAATAATGAATAAAGAATTCCCTTACACAAAGAATTTACTTATGTTTTCCCCAAAAATGTTCGCAGATAAATGGCCAATTAACACAAATAGTTTATTCATTAGAGATCACGCTTCCGGTATTTTTTCTAATTGTCAGACAAACGCGTATTTTCCGCAACAAATCCGATGTTAAATCGATGATTATTATGGGCCGGCGTTACTGCCAAAAATCGACGCGATAAGAGATATCGATAACGAGCTGGGGGCTCGCACCCGGGCCTCGTTCGCCTAATGTATTCACATGTATACGCGGAGCGAGGTATACCGGCGCCGTTCGACGAGGTAAATTTATGCAAAGTCTGCCGCAGCGGGTCCACCACGTCGTCGTCGGTAATTATAGGTGGGCCACGCTGTACCGTCATTAATAGCGGCTATCGACAGTCCCGTGTTAAATAGCCGCGACGTATCTTAACTTCCCGACATAGTTCACACGATCCGTAAGATTGGCCTTATCTCGTAATGGTGCGATAACGGCGTGGATTGTTGCGTGAACGGTCCGCCACCCATGCATGATGCGTGTTAAGCGAACCGACACTTATCTCACTCAGGCAGGCGAAAATGCCCGTGTCCCGTGAGTAACGCGCTTCCTTACGGCTCTCGCAATTTCCTTCGATTAATCGTATTCCGTCGATTCTTAATTTCGTTACAGTATTTTTTTTTTATACGTCATTGAGTAGAAAGTTGATCATTCAAAGAAAAGAAATCTCGATCACTTCCAGTGAAAGTTTCGTTTATAATAAAATTATCGATTTATCACCTTGCACGATCTATTCCAATTGTACTGCATTCCGAATTATATTAACCATATTATTAAATTACATGCAATTTATACTAGAAATTTTATGTAAATATATATATACACTGAGAGAAATGTTTGATAAAATCAACTAACGTTTGGTTGAATAGTAATCAAATGAATTTTATAGTTATAATTACTAAATATATAGTTGTTTTGACCAAATAATTTGTAGTTTTAATCAAATAATTATTTTCATACAACAAATTACAAAATGTTTTGTTAAATGTAACTAAGTTTTTGATACCAGTAACTATAAATTCATTTGATCACTATTCAATCAAACGTTAATTGATCTTACCAAACAATTTCTCTCAGAGTATATATGTATAATTTCTAATTTCTCTGTATAAATTTGCATGTAATTTAATAACACGATTAATATGTATATCACTAAATAATATTCATTTATTATAAATATTTGAAATAAGTATTAAACAAATATGTTATCTCCTTTTATTCATACAATTGTAAATATTGTATACATTGAAAGAACAATTTTATTGTAGGGTCTAAAAATTTAGACACTGGATATAGATCAAAATATAATTTTATATGTTGGACTTATCAAACTAATTATGTAAGACGATTAAACATAATAATACTGCTGCAAAAAATTTTGATATTCTAGTAACCAACTTATAAAACGCCCGATATAAATTTTTTAATAATGCATCATAATTATTTTCAGATCTGTATTTCAGCAAAATTGTTGTTTCCGTGTATATTATATATTATTTGAAAATATATGTATATCGATAAATATTACTTATTATATATAGTTGAAATAAATATATTTCTTTTTATATAATATTATTATATATTATTATTTGTTAAGCAGACCAATGTTTATTTATTATATTACTAGCGAATTACGTAACAAATATTTTCTAAATAAGTTTTTAATTAACAATAGTTCATTAAAATTTGCTGTTTTAATTTGTCATAGTGGGATTAATTCATTTTATGTTGTCGCAACTTTTGGTCTGCTCGCAGACTCAGTATTTCGGCCCGGTTACATCAACGTCGCTCTTGGTAATAATCCCAATTAACTCATTTTCTCTTTCTGTCTAGATTACACGAATGGCTTTCTGAAAGGTAACATTAATAATTCTAGCATTCGTTAAATTAGAGTTCATATAAAACGCTAGGATGCAACGCAACCTTGAGTTTTGGATTGCGTCACGTTGCTCATCTTTCTCTTCTTTCTCCTTCTTCCACTTTGAAGTCATTAAGTCTAATTGTCTCGATGAAAAATTCTTAAATTGTCTACAATGTAGGCCGGCAAAACCCACAAAAGAAAAGCACGTATAAGTAAGTAATTAACAAAAGAGCGAATCTTTTTGTGTCCCGGTATATAAAGATCCGGAGGTGAAAACTGCGCGTCAGTCTCGGGTCTACGGAATTCAGCTTAGGACAGCGTCTCGCGCACGGTATCGAGGGCGACGTTTCCTGCGTCGGCGTTGAAATTACCGCGTGGAGAATACCGAGAGAGAGCGGCATCGAGACTTCCTCGATCTCTCGAGACTCCGGCCAGTCAGTTCGCGCGTTATGCGACCTCTCTATCTCTTTCTCTCTCCCTCTCCCTCTCTCTCTCTCTCTCTCTCTCTGTCGCCGTCACCATGAGAACGGCCGCGACACTTGGTGTCATCGTCGCGAGCAAGCGGGAACAACGAGCGACGAGCGAGGCAACGGCAACAATAAGCAGACAAATCAGTGCGTCATATAGCTGTCTCTCGGCTACAATCCCACCCCCTTTTCTTCATTCTCTTCTCTATATACTCTCTTTCATTCTTTCTCTCTCTCTCTTTCCTCTCCTCTTCTCTTCTCTTCTTCCGCTCCTTCTCTCTCTCTCTCTCTCTCTCTCTCT
>QKQZ01044715.1:0-29663 GCA_003595255.1 Solenopsis fugax | reverse complement strand
GGCGCCTAACGATTTCCAGTTCGTAATTCGCCGTCGCTGGGGGAATCGGGTACACGCGGATAATTTCGACTACTTTCAAGACTCGAGTTTCGAGATTTCTTCTCGTCGCACTGTAATCTCGCGCGATCGTTCGCGATCACAGACACGCAACGGGACGACTTTCTGCTCTTACAGGGATCCTCGGCGCTGAGGTCCGTCTGGTTATTGAGCGCGCTCGCGAAACGCTCGTTTAAGATATAATGCGAATATTTGTGAGGCCATTTATAGCTCTCGAGTTTCAAAGTCAAGACGAGAATAAAACGAGAAATTTATTTTATTCGTAATTATTTGATTTTGTTGAAAAAAGAAATACTGAATAAAATTCGTTCCCATTTCTTACTGGGACTGAATTTCGAGCTTACGTGATTTCTTGACAAATATACACGTAAATACTGACACGAGTCATAGCGGCAAATTTATTCCGCATCTTTTGCAATAATTCATCGATGTCAATGACCAGTCGTCGGACACGCGCGTGCATAAAATCATTTTGAATGACATCCGTTGCAATTGGACATCGGCACATACACGCACACGCCTACGTAAATGTCGTCTTGAAATAGATATCTGTTGAGTGCGGTCAGTTACATCAGTTCCATGAAATTTATTAATCATGACTTTGTCACACCGAATATTGTATTCTCGTATTGTGCAACTTCGAGTATTTATCATGTTTTAATTAAAGACGCATTAAGATAAAAAACGACCGATTAAAATCTTTATTCTTCGTTCGTATGTTTCTACAATGTATAAACCATTCTTTTTTAATCTTGAATGGGAAATCTATTTTCACAATACATGTTTCTCTAAACAAAAATATAGTGTTTGTTTAGATCTTGATATACGTAGGTAATTGCATACATGCAGCAATTGTTTCATTCATAACTTTGTCGTATATAGACATATTGTTCTGAATTTTAAAGAGAAAATATAATCAAAACGTATTTATGCAAATGCAAATCAATATGTAAGCTAGATCAATAATGAACAATTTAATTTAAGTGTAATATTTATAAATATAATTTACTATCAACTTACAAAGTAAAGTACATAATTAATTATGTTAATGACGGACTTACTCGTCCTTCTTCAGCATCTATGTTATATTTAATTAATAATAAAGCAAACGTGACAGCTCATAAAAAAATTGTTGAAGGAAGATTGTTGACTCCGAAATTGTAATTATGTAAGCAGCTCGATCGTGATCACAAAGCTTCTGTATACTCGTGACATTTGTTTCATTATTGATTAGATAACATAGATGCTGAAGAAAAACAAGCATTCTGAAACGTCCATCATTAACATCATTAATTATGTACTCCACTTTGTAAATTGATAGTCAATTATATTTATATTATTATATCTAAGTTAAATTATTCATTACTGTTCTAGAAAATATGATATCATTCTCTTCTTCAATATACAGTTGTTTCTCCATGATTTTTAAATCAAATCAGTAATAGCTTTTGTAGAAAATATCTTCTTTTTGCTTCGTCAAAGTTGCAAAATGTATAATGTGCAAACATCTTTCGTGTGTACTTCCTCATGCTTTCTTCAAAGAAAACGATTGTAATGTTCTGTTTGCACAACGTGGGAATTGTTACATTTCTAATGCGCGTGCCGTAAAAATTATATCAACATTCCGTTGACATTCCTTCGGTCATTATTTAGCGATTATTTCATTACACAAACGCGACTATTTGCTAGTAAAAACCAGAAAAAACTGGCATCGCTTTATTTATAGAAATGCAATGCACTTTTCACACATGCATTATTAATGGGACTGCCGTACGGAGCACGCTATTGTCGAGCAGATTTTGTTTCCATGATAGTAAAGACCTATTTAGATCCTGTTTGTCTTCTGAGAGTCAAGCTTCTCCGTCGCGCCGGCGCGTTTCTTTCGCGACGCCGGTACGAAGTCAGTCGTTTCCACGGAAGAGCGGTTTCTTACCGTAGATTCCACCACTTATTCCCCGATCTAAGGATGAATAGTCCTCATGTTCATGGAGCATTCGCGGGATCCTTGTTGGAGAAATGCGAGCTATTTCTGGAGTAACATCCGCTCCGGCAGTCGGATAGTAAAAAGCTGAACATAGATGTGCAGGCGTCTTTGTAGACGATAGAATTACAGGATGCAGCAAAGATAACGTAATAATTGAGAAACTAAATCTCACATCTGGATAATAAAGTTTGATAACTTGAAAGAGAATTGCTTGGGTAAGATATTATATTATTTGTTTTACCTTATTTCTTTACTAGATTATTACTTCTAACGATAAAGTTAATAAATTTCTGTTTATTGAAGTTTAATATTCATACTATTAAAGCCAAGTTAATTTAGTCGATCAATAATATGACTAACAAATTAATAAAAAAGTTAGAATATTGTATTTTCATTAAAAATATTCCATTTTAATTTATTTGTCCCACTAATCATATTCATATCTAAAGTTGTTAAATTTAATAATTATCTTTAAATCTACATATCGATAATACAAAGCTAAAAGTGAATTGTCGTCTATATACTACAATGGATAATAAGTACGTATTGTTCAGCGCTGCTGAGTACCGTTTAATGCTGAAACATACAACTTTGTTTCCGCCGTCATCCATTATTTCGTGCGACGACTAACACGCGACAGAAGTGTCACAGAGAGTTGTCGGGCGTTCAATGGTCACGATATCGCTTGCGATTGCCGGCGCAGTCGCAGACTTCGAAGAGCAACGAAAAAAATCGGAATTACCAGACTGTCCTTGCGCCACGACACACACGGCGAAGCTACATTATATTATATGTTTATGGATGACGTGGTGAACGGCTTTGCCCAGCCGATATACACCGATTAATGGAAAGGTGGCTTGTAACGTGATAAGAGAGCCGTGAGCACTAGCACAAAGAGGAAAGCGACCTCTGCTCAATGCAAGTAGGATATTATCTTTCTGATTCGTTGCATTTGGTTGTAAGAAAATGGCTTGACGAATTATAAAAAGTTCGAACAACAGTACTATTGTCGAGATCGTAATTATTGACGATATTTTTAACCATATCATGGATAATTACAAGCTTCAGCAATCGTAAGTAGGAAGAAATATCAATAATAACATTGATTATACCAACAGTAATATTGAGTGTATTATTAGAATAATGTCGAAATAATATCGAAAATATTTCAAGATCTTTTAAAACTTTAGATACAATTTCTTTTTGATGTATAGATATCATTTATAAACTGAAGATATTTATAGAGAAAATTTACATCAATCAATCAACTACATCAAAAATTTATACGAATCGATTAATTTTTGGAGATTAACAAATTATGTGGAGAAAATATTATGTAAAAAGACTTGAAAGGAACGTTTAATAAAAACGCGCGGACAATAATAGAGATTGTAAAAAAGCACTTGATCGCAACGATCCGTGGAAGTTAAGGCCAAGAATAATGCCCCTCATCGACAAAATAATAATTCACGATAACGACATATTAGAATCTTTCCAATTACAATTATCTTTGACCAGCTATTTTTGCTGATCTGTTATTATAATCCTATTTAGGAAGGACGAATGTTTTGTCGAGAAAATTTTATTGTTCTAAATGAATATCAGAATGACAAATATATTAATTTGATTTGTGTTTTATCTTCATAGATAAGTACGATCACAACGATCGTACGCTTTTGCGAATATTTCGTGAGATTAAATTCGATTTCCATATGCTTCAATTATCGATATCGCGTTGCGATTAGAAAGCGGGTTTAAGATATCGTCCATATCGCATTTCGCATGCTAGTATTACCTAAACGTATATATTTTGAAAATGTAATTTACTGACCTACATCCACCATATGCTGAAGAGTGGGGAAACGCCTCTTAACACGGAGCGAAATCCTTTGCAGCGTAATGACGTACGCGAGCACGGCGTATCTCACGATGTTGCGTCTCATCAATCGCCCCCGTTCATCCTGAAATAGACGAGCAAACATACATGTAGATGAACAAGACGCATAAAAAATACGCAGTGTATAAATATTCGTGAAATGTAGATGAATTAGAATTTAAAATTATAAAAAAATTCTGTCTTGAATTCTGTCTCAAATTGTAGATTGTGTAAAATGGGCTTAAGCCAGCCCATACGCGACTAGATGCCCGCACTAATATAAATTTTAAAACCGTTCGATTCACCATAAAATGTACGATTTTGATAAAAATTCAAGTTTACAATAAATCGGTTTGCGAAAATGGTGACGACTTCAAAATTCAACAAATGCCAGACACGTTTCTACGTCTCGTGCATACTTTCCCTTTGTTCTCTTGGCCTGATATTACGCCTCTCCTTGTTCATACTCACCGTTAAACTATTTTTAACTAAAACTATTCTGGAATCAAACAAAGAAAACCCGGTGACACCTGCTTTTTTCCTTTCTTTCTTAGACATTGATGCGCACTTTTGTAATCGATCGCGGCTTTTGCAATCCGTTGACGGCCGCAATCGCTTGGAGGAATATCAATTTAATCAGAAATGATCGACGATGTCGACATTTAGATTTTCCGTATGCTCGAATTGTCGCAACTTTGAAGAGAGTTAAAGATTGGAAATATTTGAGATTTATTTTATAAATTGCAGAGGAAATCGGAGTTAGTTCATGTTACTAAAGTATCTTTTCTTTGTTACTGTCGATATACATCATACATTAATTAACTTCGCCTCCACGGAGGTTCCTTGCATTCCTCGCTTACAGCGATGATGAGCTATAAACCTTCTCAGGCACGTAGAGCTGTCATAAGAAATTACGCGAAGCTCTATTGCTCACAATTACAGCCGCGTTGAAAAATCTTTCGAAAAAGAAAAGAAAAAAAAAAAAAAAGAAAATGGTAACAGTCTTCTTCTCCAATCTCTTCCATTCTTAAAACGATTCTTTTCTCTTTCTTATAGTTTTTTCGAATCGTTCCGACATTCGGTGATGATCACCGTTATCTCTTCGATGGCCTTTTCGTCATCTTTCACTCGCACGTACGAAAAACGAGACAACTCCTTCCTCGGAATTCTGCGACTTACTCGTCGCGCATGTAAAAATGCTCGGTTTGGCAGCTTGCGAACGACCCTCCTCGCGGGGAAAGATAGCAGAGTCGAACACCGATCGTCTTGCGGGGTTTGCATTTCAATTAGATTTCAATGAAAGGCGCAGCTCAGAAGCCCACTGTTGACCACTATGGTGCCGCTCATTCACAAATCCGACACTCTGTATTACGCGATTACATGACCGCGGGTGTGTGTATATAACCGTGGGCTTGTTCCGTGGCTAAGGACCTTGTCCCCTACCTACGTGCAAAAATTCCATCGGAACTTGTCGTTCCTAGAGATCCACTGCACCGTACGGACGCAATTGCATGCACGCTGCGCTTTGAATCGAAAATTCGCGAAAGAACCTAACGACTGGTTACGGTAATTTCAAATGTAGTTAATACAATTTGAAACACGTCTAGTGCAATTTTATTTTTAATTGAAGTTTCCATCAAAAGTCATTTTAACAGAAATTTAATCGTTTAAAATTATAACTCACTATTTTATGTTCGATGTAAATGCTTACCTACACGCTTTTGTTTTATATAAAGGCAAATGTATTAAATTCTGCTTATAATATAAATGGGATATTTTGCATCGTGCAAATTTATTAATGAAGTCGAGATCGTTACCACATTGCAAATTGAAAGACCACAATGAATCATCGGCTAAGAGTTATTGTACATAAATGCGATAATACTTCTCGCGCTGGTGGAATGGCAGTCAGAAGGCAGACAAGTGGAATGCTGCGAAATTTATGCGGTAGCACAGGTACTTGTACCTTTCTTCGATATTGCAATAATAATAAACGTCAGAAAACCAATTAAATCAATGCTCTTTCATGCGGCGTAACGCGACACCTTGGCTAGCTTCGGGTTTAAAGATCTTCGAGTTTAAAGATCCACAACGATATTTTCAGCAGAAATAACCGTACGCACGGCGGGACATCAAACCGCAAATCGCTTTTTCTCGAAACTTTCTCGAAAATCATTGCATTCTGGACGTGCGTTCCGTGCGGTTTAATATATGAAATTAGTGCTACAGCTAAGGCGAAGAGGGCGATTGCATAAGGTAACGATTAAATTGTTTAGTGGCGATCGATCAGCTCTCGCTCTATTAGTGTAATGCCGGTAGCAATTGAGGGTTGCAAGTCGATCACATGTAGCACGGGTTTAGCATTCGATAACCGACATATATTTTATTAAAAATTGAAACGGAGCAGTATGTGAGAAGAAGAGAATATATATGTTTAAAAAAAAAATACGCGTTCGTGTTTGTGTCAAGTGCGCATGACGTGCGCGCATAAGTTCGTCCTTCTTTTTTGTCACGGTACGTTGCACTTTCACTCCGACACTGAGTCATTGACCAGAGGTGGAAGCTTGCACCGAACCCGTCTTCGTTGTCCAAATTGAAGCTCCCCGTCTCACGACGGAATCGTCTCCAAATAATTTAAGAAAATAATTAAGATGCACGTTCTCTTAGAAAATTGATTTAGTATCAGTAATTAGGAAAATAATGATTGAAATAACGTGGATATACACATTTTCAACATAGTAAAATAAAGAGAATTATGTCTAAATTATGCACAAATTGTGTTTTGATTTAAAGAAGAATAAATTTATTTTTATCGCTAAACGAGCCTGCTTATCGCACTAATTACAAATGCGAACGGGATATTTATTTATGTCAAGGTCCTGGCAAATAATACACCATGCCCCGTTCCTTATATTAACTGTGTGAAAGAATAAAAAAGCGAATTTTCCACCAGCTGCGAAATTATAGGATCATCATCCCGTACATTTTTTGCTTCTGGGCGTGGCATGACTGGATAGGCACCTACTTAGGTTAACGACACCAAAACGTGTCACGGCAATTCATTAGCGTAATAAAACCAAATGTAACACGAGCGACTACCCGAAGCAAGGCTGCATTTATTAACACTATCTATCTTCACAGGAAAAGATCATTATTTCGTTAAAAGGATCGCTTAACGTTTCCTCTACACCTATAAAATGGTTTCGTTTCTTGCAATACTTTTACGAATAACAACAACATTTGTCCTTCCAAGAAGAACGCTTTGTTGCCACTGTATTTTTAATCATGTTTGAAACCAGCAAAGGAAACCTCTTCTCGATGGGCAGGTTCTACTTACGTTTCCAGGAATGGCGGCGCTGATGAAGAGGGCCAGATTATCCGGCCAGGGCAAAAGCTTGTATTGCTCCCACCATCTTTTCACAACGAGGCTTACGTAGAATCCCAGGACGAATGACATAGGTATGGACTCGCTTGAGTTGCCAAAGTAAGAACGAATTTTTTCAAAAATTCTGAAAGAAAAAATAAAAATTTTTAAATATAATTTTGAATATAATTATCAGTTAATTACTAAAACTTTTATCTGATACTCTGCTGTTAAAACAAAATCTCTCTCTCTCTCCTTATGTACATACATTTTAACCATATAATATCTTATTACATCATTGTTATAATTAATGAGGTATGGAAGATTAAAGAGGACTAAATAACTCACACAGCACAGATCTCCTAAAGACGTCCATTTAAAGGATGTTCGTACGTCTTAAGGCAAACTTAAAATAAAGCATTCTTTGAATAAAGCGTGCTATGCGGGAATATGAATAAAGAAACATTCTGTGAGAGATTGCAAAAGGCTAATCCATTCGAGATATTTGCACTTATTCGAATAAATATTAAAGTCTATTACACGTTAAATGGAATTTTCTACACAAACTCGCGTATAAGCAAAGTTGAGATGATACTGTTACTCGCATACGCTCGAAAACAGGACTATCAGTCCTACATGCTAATCAGTTTGATAAACTCGAATTTCTATTTCATTTTGATTACAAGCGAAAGCGCAAATCGGCTTTATCAAAAGCATCTTTCAGGCGAGTTTGATTCCTCGCTTCGCTCGTCTATACTGGTTATTGCCTCGCAACGGGTCATTTTAAGAAGAACGCAATCATCACGCATAAAAGTAGCAGTCTTCATTTTTACGACTTCACACATCAATTCTGAACGATTAACATCGCGATTCCAGGATTTTTCAGTAAGTAGGTTTATGTTGGAATTTCCGTGAACAACTGCAGCATCGCATTCGTACTCTTGAAGTAATATTGACTTACCGTTACCTGAACGTACAATATCATGGCCACAAGGAACTAATATTGATATCAAACGTATAATAGTCATTCGAATAACGACTCAGCAATATTTTCAAATACTTTCTTCAAAATGCAAAATACACTCAACAATGTAATTTGATAATTTGAAAAAGTTCTTTTTACGAGATATCGTAAAAAGTATTTTACGTATATCGAGACATGAATGGAATATTTTACATCTCCAAAACACAAAACACGCTCAACAAAATAATCTGATAATTTGAAAAAATTCTTTTTACGAGATATCGTAAAAAGATATTTTACGTGTATCGAGACACGAAGGGAGTATCTTACACTCGCGTCTAAAAAAAGAAGCTGGTTTTCGGATAAATCTGAGAGCAAAAGGAATCTCGGAATCTTAACGAAGGATGATTAATCTTGCAAACCACCAGACGCAGTCTGCTTAACCCTATACAGTATATATGTATATATATAATACCGAATCGCTTATTTTATTCTTTACGCTGGATCCCAAATCTGCCTTAAACCATCTCTACAGTTCTAAATTTAGCATGGACGAATCGAAGCGATTTAAAGGAGAAATCTTTTTACATCCTTGCGCTTTCTTCTGGCACTTCTTCATCCCCCTTTCTCAACCTACCATAAATAACAGGTTACGTTTTTATGCCCTTTTTTAATGCCGGACGCTTGTCCAACACATTCCATGATGTATCGTGATGTAGTCTCTTGTACAGAACGTATTAAAAAAATCCTTTTAGAAATCGCACATTGCGATCGATAAATTTAATTACATTGATGTTCAAATGATTTAAGCAAATTTTGGAAAAACTATTATGTCTGTATTTATACATAGTAATAGTTTTTTATTTTTTTAATACAAATATATCACAGTATAACAATAAATATCACTTGTACGTAAGTGTCATGATTTTTTAAGCGTAAGCTTATCGTATTACTACTTGAATATGCGAAGTAATTATACTTGTAGTTAAATAATCATTTGCATCCACTGTAGGAGTTCACTTGTCCTTGGGTACGCGTCACCCACAGCGATTTTTTAATGATTCCGCGATAAAAATATAACAAAATACATGTTATGTTGCCAAAAATAGAATTTATCATTTAATTTTACAAACAATACAATGAAATAGTTTATAGAATTAACATACTCATAGTAACGAATGCTTAAAAATTCAAGACACAATTGCATGCTTTTGATATTATTATTATAATTTAGTATTTTTTACTTGTAAATTCTCTTATTTACAACCGATTGAACATCATGAAGGTAAACGAAAGAAAGGTTATCGAGTGTCCTGCGTAGCAAAAATACAACAATGCATACTAATAAAACGAAGGTATTGTAAATTCTTCGATGTTAACCGATGATTCGCGTGACCGTGATCAAAGTGTTGGAACCTTCAGATTTGCTGGCGGGCCAAGGTTGATATTGCGGGTTTATCTACGTCCATAAAATATAGTTATGGCAGGTACGCTCACGCGCCAGCTGGATGATCGTTGAATTCGGCGTTATTCGTGATAAGAACGCGACAAACGAGTTGATAATCAACGGAAAGTGCGGAATTGAATCGCTGTTTCTCTTGCACGATCAAGAGACAAATATTGCGTGGTGTGCTTAAATTAGTCATACAATACATTGAGCATATTTTCCACCCCGCATCACCTTGAGTTCAATTTACTCAACCCAATATTATGCTTCCTGCGTTTCCTCCGAGGTGATTGTAAAAGAATTAAAGTTATAGCCGGGAATAATTGTCATCGGACACGAGAAAAAATTTAATAAAAAAATGTGCGCTGTCTCCCTAATATCAATGTACGAGGATACATTTTATTCTGTATCATTTCTTTTTCTGTTTCAAATTTCTTTAGTCTTCCGCTTCCTCGTAAAGAGTGGAATTTAAGGGAATTCTCTTCTTAAATTCTCAGGATATTCGTATACTCACAGCCGCTGGTTTTCATTGAGCACGTATCGATATGTAAAATTGATGAGGTAGTAGAAGAACAGGTACGCCAGTAATTCCCGCCAGATTAGCTTGTAAACGGAACCACGCCATCTGCAAAAAGAAAAACAAAGAATTTACTTTTTTTATTGAATAAATAAATAAAATAATAATTCCAGCTTAGCTTATGAAAATCTAATTTGAACATAAAATCTTTAATTTTTTTAAAAACTATTTCTATATAATATTTAGATCGTTATTGAAAATTTAAGGCAACTTGCATAAAATATTCTATGACATAAGTACAATAATGCATTATATTAAAAAAAATAGTATCTACCTTATTTCTATGCTAAATAAAATGTATGCTAAAAAATATCTATTTCTTTAGTTATTTTCCTTTTACATTATAATAAATCGACATTGAGTGAACAATATTGAAAAAAAGCATATAAAGCTTGGCATTGCATTAACCAAAACTTAAATATCCATTTAGATACCTCGTATTCTAAGCTAAGAATGAATTATTAATGGTAAATATCCGTGATACACTTTGTTTAATAAATCACAATAGTGATGTAAGGATTTTATTCTCGAGTCATAAAAACGAGCGAAATCTATCTTTCATTTCCGAGTATCGTCCGGACTTCCTCATTGTGTGAATGAACTTCGACCATCGTGTGGGCTCTTTTCTCTTTTCAAGCATCCTTTTTAAAACGAGTTTGGGAAATATCAGCGCTTCCTCGACTCTATAATGCTAATGCTTTGAACGTCCCTACACTACACGCATGATCGCTCGCCTGAGAAGTATTGTACAATTTATTAATTTCAAAGTCATGGATATTAATAAATCGATGA
This sequence comes from Solenopsis fugax, assembly GCA_003595255.1. Classification (NCBI taxonomy): domain Eukaryota; kingdom Metazoa; phylum Arthropoda; class Insecta; order Hymenoptera; family Formicidae; genus Solenopsis; species Solenopsis fugax. The sequence goes on along the minus strand of QKQZ01044715.1, from coordinate 18,602 downwards.
TGCGTCGCTTTGCACGGAAGCGCACGTGAAACAGGTTTTGTCTGAAAGAGGAAAAGGGAAGAACATTATAGACGAATTATCGCACAATTTCGCTTTCTTTTCAGTTATTCTCGCTTCGCTTCAATACGGTCAATACGAGCATACAATCGGTAACAGCTAGACCACTCTACAAAATCGTAAACGGCATGTGCGCTTCGAAACCGGCTAGGGAATTAGCGAAAAGTGTGTCACGGCTAAATCGATTTTATGAGTTTCGAAGATATGCTACTTGCGCGTTATGTTTCCCGAACATAAATTCACCATGAATATTTTATGGTGAAATGAGATGTCGGTCAGTCACATTACTGATGATGTAATAGGAAACATAAGAAACGACATTTATTCTACAATTTTATCTTTTGCACCCTTCCTTTCTAAATATAAATTCACATTAAAGAAATAAACGAGCAAATTAGAATCATTTTTTAATTTTTTGGCATTCAGGAATGACTTAGCCGTTTCAGAAACAATGACTTTAAAATGAATTCCTACGTATGCAACGGATACAGTATAAATAGGGTCAGAGAGAAAAGCAGTTTATAGATGTTGTAAAGTGGATATGTCAACCATTGTTTAATAATGGCGCTATGAACTGCGTCATTTGTCTCCATTCATATGGAAGATGAATGATTCATTTATTGGAATTTGACGTCGTGATTTACGATAAGATTTCATGTCATAAGTTATGCTAATATCATGAAACTATGCTTTGCGGGTGTTTATTCGTGTAAAATGTCAATGTACATTCTAATTGTGATGTCTTCAAATATGTCAGTCATTCGAAATAAGACGTTCGATTTTTCACACATACAATAAATGATACACATGTCACGAACTGTCAACTTACAGAAATAGAATATTTACTTGGAATGTAAAATAAAAAAGCATAACAAACATCACGCCTCTCCAGTGGGAGAAAGATATGAAAACCGGACATCCGCCGCATTCAGAGTGGCAAACTTGCTGTGCTCACAAGACCGTAACGGTACCGGCGATTGTTGTATACGATAAATTCACTCGCAGCTGATATGACAAGGATCAAAAGAGCGAAAATCTCGAGAGAGTAATTGAGATGACGCGTAAGATGAAATAATAAATTGCGTTAACAGCTCAGATCAAATGAATTCCTCTGACGCGATCTCGGTGATTGTATAGTGGAGCCTCCCATATCCGAAATAATAGGAAGACAAAATTGTTCGGATAAGGGAATTTTCGGATAATAGAATAAACACATTTTCATATTAAATTTTATTTATTCAAACAAACTTAAATTTTTAACAAAAAGGACTTTATATATTCAAAAAAACTTTACGTAAAAAAAAATTCTTTACGTAAAGAAAACAAAATTAACATTTGTTGATAATGGAACATTCGGGTAGTAGAACGTTCGGATATTAAAGTATTCAGATAATGGAACTTCGGATATGGGAGGCTTTACTGTATTCCAATCATTGGAATTGCGTAAACAAGATTATTTTCTTTCGATAGTGATTCCTCTGCTCATCAGCCAACCCGCAATTACGGGAAGCTGTGGCGCCGTTGTTAACCATATTTTTTTAACGCGCAGTATACACTAATCGATAATCACGATCATATGATTGCAAATTGCAATTTTACAAAAATAATCATAAAATTGACGCACACATGTTTACATGGGGCACAATTATGCGCTTTTAGCCATCGATTAAATTGTTTGTCTAACATACATCAAACACTTGTTACCGTTGATATTCATTGGACAACTTAACCGGGCTATTACATGGAAATAAACGTGAATGTGTTTCTCATTAAATGCTAACAATAAATGTTTTTAAGCGCTTTCGTAGAATAAACTTATATAAAATGCATTTAAATTATTTATCAACTTGCAAGTTAAAATCACAATTTTGTTCTTACTAATCATTTTTTATAAACGTTTATTACCTTCTTGTAATATTACATCACTGTATTAATAATTGTCAAGATTTTCTTTTATAGTTACGCGATTAGTAAAGAGACATCTTTTCAGAGAAATACGTGCATTACCAAGTCAAATCCAATAACTGAAGGATTGAAAAATTTAGAAATTATTAGTTTCTTAGACGTATTTAACCTTTTACAATAAAACTTTTTTATACTACAAATTCATAAATTATTAAGAGCTAATGCATTTTTTTTTATAGATTTGTCCCACAAAAATATAAAACAAATATTCAATAAAATTTAATAAATATTCAATAATTTGCTTCAAGGAATAAATTGTTTTTTTTTCGCATGAGTCACCAAACCGCGAAGTTATTTTTGCGCAATGATAAAGTGTTTCCAGAGAACCTATTACAGTTCATTCTTTAAACATAGCTGTAAAAGAAGTTTCTAGACTTTAGCAAAAATAAGACAATATCTCATACATTTTTTTGTCAGTTTATTTCGTCGAATTTCGATACTCTTTTAAAACTCGTTCCGAAACCATCTAAATAAAATTGATAAATATTAGAAATGGAGTTGGATCTTGACATCGCATTTCTTTGATAATATTTATCAATTATATAACGTTGCAGAGACATACGGGATTCAGCTTGCCAGCAGAGAAGGTGCAACACTGCGCCGATCGCTTTTAGGCTCCTGAGTAAATATGTGAGGAGGAACCTATTACGATGTATTAAATAACGACGGAAGGGCATTTGGTTATTTCGCTATTTGTGTGTCAGTGGGTCATGGTAGGAGGCAATGTCCCACGTTTTTCATACGTATACGGCGACACGCCCGCGAATCCTTCCACGTGTCCCATGCATGCGTATACGCACATGTACAACGTAGATGAGTAACGTAAGAGCCATTACATCGGCGTGACTGCGATCGGGAGAAGCCATTATTGTATCGTTAATCAATCCACGAAGCTTGTTCGCCAACCTTTGTCTGGTTTATGAATTCTTTTCAAGGGTAAAAAACATTAGTAAAAAATTTAAAAAACTATCGCTACGACAAAATTATCGAAATTTCAAATCGCATGATCATTGAATTAGTAATCAATTGTCAATCTGGCATACGTATGCATATTGCATTTATCATTGAATGTAACAATAATATCAATTATTTGTAAATTATCAAAATATCTTAATCAATTTGTAATATTATACTAATTAAGTTTAAGTATATGCTAATTAAGTATAATTAAATTATCGATATATTAGCCTTGCAGTAAATTATGCTGAAAAAGATAATACGTTACTTATTGTGTCTAGTATAAGCTTAGTAACAATTTAATACCTAAAAATGTTGAAAGATAAAACGATAAAAAAGTTACAATATTTTACATACTAAAGAAGTGACATTTAATATTTATTTTTAGATACGAATGCTTTAAAATCCAATAGCAGACTTGTGCGTTCCATTTCAAAATCCGTATTCATTTACAGGAGTGAAAGTCAGTTCTCTAAAATGCTAAAGTTGATGAGCTGTGATAGATATTTGCATATAAAATATTTCATTCTTATTCAGATAGCTTAGCGAATCATCTTCGTGACATGACAAGATTACATGTCGTCCTCTTCTCTTTTTTATTAAAACTAGTTCTCAAACGATCCCAAATAAAAAATTGTTTAGTGACTATTCTGCGTGATAGTCCTCATCCAGTATAAGTGATTGCGAGAAATATGATCAATTTTTAATAGAAAAACCTTTGTTTCACTAATGTTAAACAATAATAACGACTCATTCTGTAGACCTATTTTTCCAACAATTTTTTTCAGTGAGAAGTTTATAGTGCAAACTCATGAGGAAATCGCAATTGATCATCCATAACTCGAATTTCCCGAACATTCTCGATAAGCCTCATTTTTATTCACGCTGTCGATCCTTCATTTCGCTGAGCGACGTAAAAGAGCGTTGGAAAAGAAGCGCATACCAGAGCGTTTCAGCGCGACGGATAACGCGGTCGCTCGTAAAGTATAGTGTTTTAAGGATAATAAATTAGCGCATTCTCAACAAGACGCCGTATTTTTTATGATCGATCATACGGCGTCTCTTCCCGATGTGAGGATCGAGGAAGACGTTGACGCGGATCGTAAAGGTTGACGCGCGAGTGAACGTCAATGACGGGCACTCGGTGGTCCCCGAGTGAATGGGCGAGCGTTGTGCGATGGCCGCGTATAGCCAGCCAGATGTCGAGCGTTTATGCAAGATCGTTATAACATAATGCGGCAATTTAACCCCGGTGCAGAAGCGTTTCCATTTTAGTCCTTTCTCCGCGCGTTTCACGGTTTCAGCGCGAAATCGGGCACGTGGATTTATGTGGTCGCTTAGATGCAGCGACCAATTTCTAACTAGTACGCCGGAGCGTCTGAGTACTGCACGGATAAATGCAATTGCACATGGTTATGCCGAGTGCTCTCCGAATGACGCTCAAAGACGACTGATGCTGAAAGAAGAATTTTGTAATCGTTAAGTGATAACATCGCAGACAACACAACTCGTAAAGCCATCGTAAAGACGTCTGTAAAACATTTTAATCTTTCAAACGTGTTTCAAATGCTTTTCAGACGTCTTTCAGAGATATACTGTAATGCATATAGTTCTGTAAATTTTAATTGTGCGAAATGCAAATAAAAATGCTCGCGAAACATAAAAGAATCGTCCAAAAATGCAGAGATAAGTTTTATCTAACGTTCCGAACGTGATACAGGTTTCGCGACACAGACTAAAGAATTATATATAGGAAGTAACTGATTCGCCACACTCGCTTTGGTATCACAAACGGAATGCTAAATATTACTGAAACGTGAGTCACTGCCGCGATGTCTTGCAAACTAGGCAACGATAATCTATGTTCTGTTACGTAGGTATTAAGGCTCTGTCACTTCGCCTAGATGCAAAGCTTCGCGAAGATATTTTGCGAGATAGAAAATTCTGCAAAGAGTATCACACTAATTGTAAATGAATGAATATGAATGAATAATTATCGTATATTTTCTTCATGTTTTGCTAATGTTCCCTATCGATTTCCTACAACACAATGTTTACGCGAACAAAACATTATGAACGTAGGAGGATAATGAAAGATTATGTATTATTCAATTATTTTATCAGTATTTATCCATCATATATAAAAAATTTAATATTTGTAGTCAGTGCCTAAGTATTTGTTGAAAAATTGAAGATCTGATGTAGTGTGACATGAAATAAAATAATTTAAATCACGCTGACAGAAATAGTATGAAGATATGATGTATTGTTGAAAAATTCAAGATATGCATTGTAACACAAAATTTAAATTACGCTGAGAGAAATAGTATGAAGAAAATGATTATAATTATTAGCTACACGTAATATCAAATTCCTTGATCACGCTCCTATTAGTCTGCGGTCACAAGTAGTAATGAAACATCGTAGATTTGTATGAATGAAAACTATTACGCAAGGTGGCTCATAATCGTAATTCACATCGGCACATATCGTATTCCAGTCTGCGGAAATAGTATCTGTACTATCTTATCAATCATTAAGGAAAACTTCAAAGTCTCTTCTGTTTCCTTTTGCGGTATATAACGTAACGCGTGTTGCGGTTAGCATTTATTTTCCGCTACAAAAGGATTATATTTTCTATGAATAATCAATGCATTATTAAAGAAAGAAGTTAGATGACGAGTTTATTGAAAAGCCGGAATGGATGAGGTGGCCTTACAAACGAGCGGTATTGGTAAAAGGAAAATAGGGAACTTAAGTCGCTGTGGATAACGTAAAGTAACGGTCCACCGGTCAAGGCTCGCCAAGGCCTTTTATCGCTCTTGTCGGCCAGACAACCGCGTTATGTTGCAATTTTGTTTCTTCAATTCCCACTATGCTTGTCCTTCTCCATTTCTCCGCGCGGTTTAAATTTATAGTCACGCTCGATAACCGTACAGATTCTTTCGACGCTGGCAAAATGTTAAAAAGATACGAATCGTTTTAAGACAAAGATGGAAGCGACTGTTCTATAACTTAAAATAATATGTGTAACATATTTTAATGAAAACATAACTTTCTTTTCTTGTTTGTCTCAAAATAACATATTAACGCCTTGTATTACGTATTTTATAATGCAAATGTATAAATGCATATTATTCCAGTGACGTACTTCCTTTGTGCTCCAAGATAAATCGTGTGCGTTACGTGCATGCTTTGAAAGATGAGATGAGTTGAAGGTTTTGGGTGGGCTGATATATGAGAACAATGAGACGGATCGGGTGAAAGCGATTGCAAAAAGACACTTTCGAAAATCTCTCGATATAATGCATAGGCGGCGAAATCACGCATTGCGAAATAAAAAAAAATATAGCGCTAATAATCGTGAATTATGGAAAATATAAGCTTTTTATATCTAATATTATATTTCTAATTCTTGTTAAATTTTATTAATATATTATATTATTTTATTTGTAATTCTTTTAATTGATGTGGTTCTAAAGAGCTATGTATTTATTTTGTATTCAAGATAAATAACATTGACAGTAAACTATCTTTATTATCTATATTCGCTAATTGCATTAGATACTATTGAATGAAGATTTTCCTTCATTATGTACATGATATTGTCGGCATTGAAAGCTTCCCTAGCGATGAGTAACGGTAATTAAGACGTCTACACAACAAGTATCCTTGCTAGATACGCTCGATAGATATGCTCGTTAACTTAAAATGAATGATCGTGTATTGATCGTATTAGTTTTTTTACTAACTATGATATAAAATTGGAGCATTTATTTTCTTTATATGTATGTTTAGGGATGAACAGAAAGAATAGAAAGGCATCAAATTTGTGTAAGAAGTAAATGTAATTTATTAATATATTATTAATTTTATTTTTTAATACATTATTATCTTCATCATACACTAATAAAAAAAAGATTACTTGAAATCAATAAAATATGTTATTAGCACTATTCAAATAACATTTTTATTCTTATCTATTTTTTATTTAAAAAATCAATGTTAGAAATAAAAAATTATATGAATATATTGTGAAAAATCTATTGTAGAAATAGATTACATTTTTGTTAGGGGGAATTGGAGAATTTTCTTTTATATAGAACGATTTCTTCCACGATTTTATAATTGCTAAATTTACGTTTACTTTATTCTGACGTCAAATACTATATTTCTTATACAAAGCATTCATTATATCTTTAGATTTGATTATTTTTTATATTATTACGAGCCTTGCATGTCCACGTTCATAAGTAATCGATTGGATGAGGAAGACATTAACGGATCGTCATCCGTAAACAGAATGACTGATGTGATGCGTTTGCTTACGTTAGCGCCGTTCTAAGTTCCTAGTCATGCTATCTTGAGCGTGCTAAGCAATTCCTACATCGATGCCTCTGTTCATCGAACTCGGCTTATTTATTATCGGCCGATTTTAGCCGATCGGATCGTATTTGGAGATCGACGTAACGACTCCACGACTGATCAAGTCATTGCCAAGGTATATGTGCTTCCTCAGTAGCTATCATGGTCATGGTCATTGTGCCCAGATGCATTCGATACAGCTTCCGTGACTTGAATACGTAAATACTATAGATAGAATGAAAGAATAGTTCGTCGATGATGGATCTTATTACAGCGATGATTACTTATAATAAATCAATTTGATTTAAAATACATGCATCCTTTTTTATAGATAAGAATTACAAAATAGCATATTTTTAAAATATAAAAAGTTTCGCGCTGCTTTATTGCATTAGCATGATTTCACACTGCAGTGATATACAAATTTTTTACGAGTTTAACATTTTTTACACTAAGAAGTATATGAAAACGTTATTTCTATATTGATATAAGTATAAGGCAATCGTTAGAACTGTTATGTCTACCTTTGTTGTCATAGCTTCTGTAGTAAGCTTTGAAAAAGCTGGCTTTGATTATTTCTTACAAGCAGTATCAAGAGTTAATTTAGCATAAATTCTTAGGTAAGTCCGACAACTAGAAATAACGACTGAGATTCCCATGACGGCGTTTTACGCCGTTCGCTATTTTTCTGCGATTTCTTACGTATCCTCTTATATATGATCTGACATTGAAACATTGTTTCCGGATGGAATTGTGTTAGCTGTATTCTCTCGCGTTAGAATGGTAATAACCAGTATATTGATCTTTCTCTTTTCTCCTCCTCCGTTTCGTGCCAGGCAAAGGCCGCGACTTGTAGGTACCTTCCTACGAAGGCGTTCTTCGCAAGAAGTACGGAGCTTCGACGAAAAAGAAACGATGGAAAATAAGACTACACCCTCTCGGGAGAACTGCCCGTGTACGGTTTGCGCCGAGAAGGAATGCGATAACTTGAGCCTCGGCGCTGTTCTCTTTTTCGTCTGTCTCTCGTATTGCGACTAAGACAATAAGCAACATAGACCTCGTACTAGTCACAGCACGATAGAGACTTTTCTTCGACTCAACTTATGTGTAATGGTGAAGGCACCGATCCTTTTACCGCGCAAGATCGATACCTTATTCATAGTATGCCCGTCTCGCGCGATAATCGAGTTGAATTCCACAGCGATCGGAGAAAAGAGTCACGTGCGAGCGCAAGAAAGATCCTTTTCTCTACAGTTTATCTCTTGGCATCGTTTTCATAATATATTACTCGCGTATACCGCACACCGAAAAGATTTGCTAATTGACGTTACACGATTACATCAATATTGATTTGTGGTAAGTAAATAACTGCTAGTATTAAGTCCGCGGTATCTGCGGTTAATTCGAAGAGTCCGTTTCAACTTGTTATCATTATTATTGTGTTTATATCACATCTTACAATTATCGTATAATATAAAAGATACTTCGTCCAAATTGCTATAAAACATTTTATTTTCTAACTTTCTCAAATTTCACAATATGCAAATTACACTGACACTATAAAAAGCAACTTGGACTCTTTTCTATGGCGGGAGAACCAGGAAGAAAACCAGCGATCGTTCACCCACGCGCATCGAGTTACATGCTGGAGGCACATAACATGAACCCACGAATCGCGATAAGCATTGATGCAAGGGCGAAATCGAAACAGGTGTTCGAAAGGTTAAAACCGATGTGAAAATACGAAATTCGTTTACGTGGGTTAAATCCGCATTTTTTCGGACATTGCCGTTGAACTTCTATGTTTGAGTTCTCTTTAAGATACAAGCACAATTTTGCTCGGATAAAATATAAAATTCTTAAAACATCTTTGTTTCTAAATAAAAAATTAAAACTGTTAATCAGTATACATTTTTGCAATATATTCTATAAACTTTAATAGCGTATTTCATTGGACGGATAGGTGTGCACTAAATGCAAAAATTTAGCACGAGCTTCGACAATGTCGGTTTTAGTGCAAAACGCACTGAGTGCTGCCCAATGAAAAACACTATAAGCTTGTTGAATAAATATTTCAACGAACAAACGAATAAACAAATGATTCACGGTTAAATTGTGATATAATCACGTCTTAAATCTTTTCAAGTTACACACAAGAAAGAGTAGCCGTGCCTCATTATACCCTGCAGAATTAATTAAGGAATATTACTTAAAATTATAAATAGAGTTGCAATAAGAATGACGTAAAGCTTAATGGAATAATCAATAGAACAATAGAATGTGCATTGCTCGTTTGATTTTACCAAGAAGATGGTAATTAGTACAGCAGATGTGGATGCTAGAAAAATAGCCGCGCGCGTCGATTTCGACGATTTTGCTGCTTCCGTACTTCCAAGAACATGATGACTCGCGTCTCGCTGTTGCGAAGGGATAGCATCAATCGAGTCATTCGATAATTGTCGTGTTCCTGGGCGCAGGATACAATTTGACTGTGTTACAAATTCATTGATTCACGAGAGCTGCAAATTATGAGCAACATTGCCTGCGGCAAATGATACATTTTCTTCTTACGTCATTAGACGCAAGTATGCTACGCACGTGCAACCTTAACATGCATTATATATGTTACATATTACATCATATATAATATGTTATGTACTTCGCAGATATTATATCATGTAACAGATATTCTTGGATACAGAGATTTCTATACTTGCATGCAGCATTTATTCGCTGTGCTTTTGAGATTAGTGCATTTTAAGGCCATTCGTACTTCACGCCACTTTCAAATTTATAACAAGAATGCTTAAGCAAAATGTAATGGCCCGTTATTTAACGCACTTAGATTTTTTTGTCCTGCATATAATCTCTCGTGTACAAGCTACTGGGGCATGCTGCGCGCACGAAAATTACGGCGGCCGTTAACAGAATTCCAGGAGAGGAAAAAAAGAAGCGCATTTTTCGTCACGTAGTCGCAAGGCGCGCCGATTAATGGCACGAAAGCGATTCTCGACGCGACTCACGCGTGGTACGGAAGTATACGAAACGCCCGAGCGCTACGAGCAAGAGTCAGCTTCCTCCGCGTTTACATAAGGCCAGCGGATGATTAACATCAATCGCGGCCGCTAACGAATTAATTACGCTGCGTGATAGGCCGGCACCCATCTCAGCGCTGAAAATTACACTCGAACGTATAGCAAGGCCGCGCTTCACTCGCAGCTGCGGCAAAAACGTTCGATTGTTTGGATTACTAATGAGTCAATGCTACGTCAATGATTTTATACCAATTAGTTGAGAAAAATTGACGAGTCTAACGCTAAATGATAATATTTAATTGTTAAGCCCACGTGCGAGAAGATTACGATTATTTAAATCAAACCATCGTCCATGTACGAACATTCGCAGATCTTTATATAATTGATATTGATTGTTAAAATTGATATGATTGTTATTATTATTAAAATATTATTATTATAAGAAAATAATCGTTATTTAAGTTTTTTATTTTGAAATTGTTAAAAATGATTTTAGCAGAATATTTACACGACGTTAAACAAACATGCAGGTTCTTTAACATATCTTAAATTCTTGTTATTTTCATTTGAGTTTTAATAGTCATTTTAATATGATATACGAAATATCGCGAATCCTTTACAAATAGAGGCATCTTGAAATTACGAGTATAATCGTAAAGCAATGTTCTTTATTGCCTAAAAACACATCTTACCAGGAAGTAATGATCTTTCTCGCCAAGAGGTACAGATCAGACATATTTTTGTGACATCATTGGTATATAAACGTTCCACCGACGGTGTGTTAAGTGATCGATTAATTGGCAATCGAATCCAGAAACGATGTGGTAAGGTCTTTTCCCCGATCACGGACCATGAAGATAATTAAGTATCCTGGCACAACAACTACGTTTGGAAAGCGTTATACATACCGATGAGTCTGATTGACAGTGACATAGTTACGGGCAGCCTTGTATTTTAAGTCGCGAAAGAAGTGCGACGGTTATGCGTGAACAGTAAACGCTGTTGCGTGTTTCTCACATTGCGTTATCAACTCGCCAAACTGTCCCGTTTTTTAATGCTATCATTAAACATGCAACGCAGACATGTTTTAAAAAAACATATAATAATTCGATCATGTGATCGAGAAGTGATTTCTGTCTGCAAGCATTTTTATATGCCATAATTTATAAATAAATTTATGTATTTATAACTTATAAAAAAGGTAATGTAAGTAATAATTCGATCATGTGATCGAGTAGTGGCTTTTGTGTGGAAACATTTATATGCTATAACTTATAAACATATACAAAGGAATTTTTTATTTGTGAGATAAATCAAAGGTGAACTCCTCGATACGAATAACTTCAATATTTCGTTTCATGAGAAATTGGCAAAAAATTTAGTTGGATAAGAACAACTAAATTCGCTGTTTGTTACATACAATACTTGACAAATTATTGCCGATAAGAAGAGTAAAATGCAATCTATTCAATGGATTTCTCAACTCAAATGTACAATTAATAAATATAATTTCAAAATTCTTAAATTATAATTAAAAGAATTGAAGGAATAAACTTATTTGGATTGAGAAAGTTACTCAACAACTTTCCTCATCTTCTAAAACATCCAGTAATATCGCAAATATTATACAATTATGAGAGTAGCAAGAGAATTTTTACAAACATTCACAAAGTACTAAAAATAGTTGTCGGTTGATTTATGATTGTACAACACTTAAATTAGTTTTAATAGTCGTTGCAAGATATATCTAAAAATCTCTCATGAATAATAGACGCAATGCCACGGATTGTGGTTGAACTATGTCAGCGAATAAATCAAGTTGATGATTTTTCACAAGTTCGTCTCGTCTCTAGCAAATCGAAAATTTCGCGGCTCTTTCCAAAAGCCGCGATGGCATACTAATTGACCGGGATCGCCAAGGGTCTTTCTCTCCTTCTCCACCTTTTGGAAAGATACCATCGTCAAGGCAACAAATTGTAATTGATTCTTCGCTCTAAGCAAGATAATACCAATGCGAGCAACAAGGACGCAAGACAACAAAACGTTGCATAACTAACGCCGGTCACGCTTCACGGCGTGAAGCTCCACGTTTGCCCTCTCTTCGCCAGATCTCCGAGACTCTTCCTCGAGAACCGTTCTTCCACGGTCATCAGATTGATGTGCTAAATCGAAGGATCAGTACGATATCGGAATTCGGAACATTTTTAGTTTGAGATTTAGCATGTCAGAGAGGATATTATCGTTTCGTCAATGTCAGCTGGAAAAACATTGGAAAGTCACGTGCGTGATGTGGCGTCACATTTTAATTAGAAATTGAGTAAAATCAAATGCGCAACACGTCAATCAAGCGATTATACGAAACGCCCGCTTCATCGTCGCCTCTTGCGAGATAAGCGTCCCTGTGGCATGCCGTTTAACTCACGTACGGACATTCGCCGGGCCGATCAAGGACCAATGGAAATTTTCAACAAGACGGAAGAAAGAACAAGTTCCTCTCTGCCCTCGAGTGTGACCGGACGAAGGCATTTTGTGAAATGTAGACACGGAAACGATTCTCACCAATGACAAATTTCAAAATGCTAGTTGGAATATCATCAAAATAATCGAATAAAATTAATTATATTTATTTTATAACTTGACAACTGAATATTTCAGAAAAATAATATAAGATATACAGAAATTATACACGAAATTTATATTTTAGAAAAAGGATAATTTTGACTATTCCATATAAAACTCACATTAATTGCGATCTGAAAATTAAAAGCAATATCTCGATAGGAAACATTTATAAAATCATATGATAAAATCTGAAATAAAATTTATAATCTGCAATTACATGAGCATATTTACAAAAAATAGAAAAAATATTGATCTTTAAAATATCGATAACTATTTGCGCATTTAATTTCGAAATAATATTTCAGCAAAACATTATGGCAAATCATTTGCAAAATTTGGAAAAAAATTGTTCAATATTTGAGAAAAGTATTTCAGTTATATTATATTTAAAAATATTTAGAAATATAATTGTGCAAAAAAGAATGAAGTTAATTCATACATATGCTTATAAAGAAATGCACAATTATTTCTAAGTTACATGTAGAAATATTGCAACATGTGAAATATTACACATTTAACGTGGAAAAATTTTAAATAAAGAATCATTTTGTTTTCTTTAATCATAATTATAAAATATTTATATCTTAACTTGAATTTGTCTAATTTTTGACAGATATCATTTAGAAATTTTATTTTGATAAAACTATTACTTATGGTGAATCATCTTAGTCCAATTATATTTCAAAATTTTTATTAATTTATAATGCTATTATTATGCAGTGCTTCCACTTTATTTATTGGGACAGATAAAACAATTTAAAATAGAAAAATACACAATTCGTAATTTTTATAATTATGTGAAAATTATTGCATATATTAACACGAAGACACTTGTAAATAATGCTCTCGCTATCACGTTAATAGTAGCGAACGCGACGTTTCGAATCGTTCTAATATGGTTGCCAAGTAGATAAAGACACCGCTTGTCAGCCATGACTAGCGCGTTTAAAGCGCATCACGATGAGTCTTATCCTGCGGCGCTTTTATTACTCACTTCTATTAAATCATTAAAACCAATTGCTGAACGATATCCTGTTTTGCACATTTTAATTTCATCAAAAATACATGTAAATAATAAACTTTTCTTTATTTTTAATGTATACCACATAACTTCTGGAATTTTGATCGATTGTTTTATAAAATATTTCTTATCGCATTCTACAATATTTTTTCTTAAAATAAAGATTTTATTTACCGGGTAAAAAAAAAGAGAAAAATTTTTTCAATCAATAATCCAAGAATACATAAGTTCGCGGTAGTACTAGAACTGTGCGCGTATTAAAGATGATGTCGATGGCGAGAGACACTGGGTCAGCTCTGGTTTCCCCAGACGGTTCAGCAGGCCGAGTAACACGAGGCGTCGTGAAAAGCGTACTCCGGTGCGTACTTATGCGCGAAAGGTCGACGAAAGACAAGTGAGGTGAACGAAATGTATGTCACGCGATCGAAGTGCAGCGCGCAGCGAAGTGCGAACCGTCGCCAACGCTCGCTCGTCCTCTCATTGTCATTCGGCGTGGTGCGAAGCGGCCGGCAACGGATGCGAGAGGACGACGCGATAGAACTCGTCCATCGCGACACACAAGCTCGAACGTGACTAATCGTTGTGCTCGTCTCGATGCGAATAAACCGCAGAAAGCGCTTCGCGGTCTTGATAAGACGAGCGCTGCGCGAGATAAACTCTGGCCTAGTTTTCCGCGAAATTAGAAGAGTGGTATGTAAAAATAACGATGGAGACACACTGACGTTGACACGTTGAGAAAATAGTACAGAAGCTTAAAAAAGAAAATAACAGCTGTTACTAAAAGAAATTTGCAAAGAAATGCGGGAGCAAAGGATGGTTAGACGAATAGATTGATACGATGCGATAAAATGGATAATGATCCGTGAAATCATAAATAAATAAAACACTAAATGTATAAACGAAGTACACAAGCTAAGTATCCTACTCAAAAATAATCGCGATTATGGTCAAATATTAAAAAAAAAAAGATAAATGAAACAATAAACAGCTGTACCATAATACAAAAATAGTTATTTTTAACTCCGGATGATATAGTCAAGTTATTTTAATACGTCTCGAACACAAGCAATATGATTAAAATTCATTAGTCATGATTCAGATTCCTGAAAAATTTCTTCAATCGTTTTCAGCATCAGAGAATCATATATCAAAAGGATGTGATGTGAAGATTTCGATATTCCTTTCACTAAAACATTATTTTCATCCCTGAAATCAAGTAAAACAAGTTTTTACCGTTACTTCCTCATATCGAAATCGAGATTATCGAGATTCATTCAAATAAGAGCTTTTACAGAATATTTATTTCTAATTTGGTTAGTAAAATTAAAACAAAATTAATACTCCGCTTTTTTATTCCTTCCCCCTTTTTCCATTAAACTGGTTCTAATATTTTTTGCAAAAAAAGTATTTTTATTTCACTTTAAGAAACGTTTCTTAATAAATTTCTTAATTAATACAAAAGATAATTCAAGATTATTTACGGCGAGACTAAATAATATATATGCAACGTTTTTATGACTACAGCTATGAATATAAATCTTCTAATGGTGTCTACGCTAAAAACATACAAAATTATATGCACGTGAAAAAAACGCTGACAGTTTTTCTTTTTTGTTTCATAATTAATTAGTCGTTTCTCTCTCTCTCTCTCTCTCTCTCTCTCTCTCTCTCTCTTTTTAACGTACATAATAAAGAAATATTGTGCATACATAACTTTCTTAAAAATCTCAAAAACTTCATTTAAATTCTTATAACTAAATTTACTCTGCGTAACTTACTACATAAGATAAATACGAATACATCAATGATTTTAAGAAATTATGAATTCCTTTCCCATTTTAATAATCATGTCAACAGTCTGCACTCAGAAAAAATTTACTAAAATTAAAAAAAGGCGTTCACAGTCGCATGCAAACACATGGTTTACTAAAATTAAGGAAGATGCATTTTTTAAATTTTAGTAAATTTTTTCTCAGTGTGGTAATTCCATACGACTGCATTTTCCTTGTTTCGGAACGACATTTTCAACACACGCGGGTCTTATTTCGCGTCCTACATAAAGTACGTGACGATTCATCATGATTGGCCTATCGTTCAGCGACACGCGCTTTTTCATTTCACAACTGCTTGTAATTCTGCAAACATCTGCACAAATTTTGCCCGCCTTGCCAGGTCGGCCTTGCGCATCGTCTGCACGTGCCCGTTTGAAGGCGACGTTGTTTTGCCAATGTATCGATCCGAAACCGATTTGTCGTGTGCCTCCTCGATAAATCTACGGAGGCAAACGTACGGCAATGCGTACGGCAACTCCACGGCGGCGTGAAACCGTTCTTGCTTTCACGCGTGCGATTCGCCGCCATGGTTCTTCCGTTCATGCGCTGCGAGTATTTCGCGCGCGTGATCGGGGCAGCTGTAACCAGCGCGTACGCAGGCACTTGTTGCAACAAACGTCATGCCTGAGGCGATAACCGTGAAGCATGAAAAATACTTTAGGCCCTTGTTTCGCTTTTGTGCATCGCTGACATATGTCATATTTACGAAATATTTTCTACATTCCACACGGTCATTCATTATGAAATCCTAGGCGGAACCACAGACACAGAAATATTTCTTCCGCGTCTAATTACAAAGGTCATAAATATAGCCAAATAAGAAAGAAGCCGTTGCATAAGAGTATTAGAAAAAAGGGGAAAAGTGATGGGAAAAATATTTCGAGAGCATAAATCGACGATGGGCTTCATGCGTGTGTCAGTTTAACCTTCGGAAGAAGTTGGGCGATTTGGCCCTTAGCCATAAACGTACGTGCACCAGCGTCTCTTCACGGTAGTGCAGCAGAAATCTGTTCTAACGATCGCATCATTAACCTCGTAACAGATCTGCTCTACGTGTGAGAATTCGCCGGCGCGATCGTTATCAGCTTACTGGAAAATCAGGTAGTAAAGAGGATTTTCTATTCCTGGATATCAACTATGTATTTATAGTATGTTCCGGGGACTCTCCCGGGTATTTATAGATCGGCGATCGCGTGCCGATTCCTTTTGCCAGCAGCACCGATAGGCGGATAAGAAAGCTGGTATGGGTCACCGCGGAAGACTTGGAATGAGAAAAAGAAGAGCCACGCATTTCGCTGCGTCTAAAGAAGCAAAACGCTGGCAATGAAGTATCTCAGGATCGCTCCGTTTTGCACGACTAGCGTAGACAGTGAATTATTTTTTCGTGTAAACAGCGCTTATCGCACGCAGCAGCGAATCATTGCTCGCAATTTTTCAGAATCGAGAATCGAAATAACTCGGTCATATACAGAGGGGGTAGGGAGAAGGGGTAATCGAAAAGCTGTCAAAGTCAAACTATACGACTCTCCAAGAATCGCAGGGAAACATATGAGAGCTAGACATTTCTTTCTCTGTAGATTGCAACGACTAATCATAATTTCTGTTAGGAGAACCGACTTACAAGGTACGCGCTCTCGTTTGCACGCTACCGCGAAAGATTTTCTATTCCTGGACATTCCTGTGTATTTATAGACTAGCCACTGTCGTCTTTCCTTTAACTACTGTGGTGTTGTGGTATAACGCGCGCATAGGAAAGCGAGATCTTACGTGAAAGCCGTTAAGGCCGTTTCCACCGAGGCATATGGAGAGAAACTGAGACCAGGGAGCATCCACCAATACCATAGTGTATAAAGGTCGTAGAAATGTCAACAAACGGGCTTGCACAAGGACACCGCGAATGGCAATAGGATGGTGCTATTAGAGATGCATTTTTGTGGGCACTGTAAAACCTGCGCGCAAAATTGCAATAATGTATCAATCTTTATGCACCACTATATCATTTAAATTGACAAGTTTTTTAATATACATATTTATTAGCTCTATCGAATTAGCATACCGAAAAAAGTGGACTTTTATAATCGTATAATTAAAAGTCAATTGTTTTTTATTAACTTTTATTCGTAGTAATTACATGAAACTACATAGCGAATTTTGAGAAGAATACTTTTTAGCCATATATTTATATTAAGTATCATTAGTAATAAAAATAATTTTACATAAATTTTCTACATTTGATTCAGCAATATTAATAAAAAACTAATTTAATTTTTAAGTTCGTTGACACACGTTTCTCTACGAATTATTCAGTCGACAGTAATTAATGTTGTACGAATGACTTGGAACTCAATTAACACATTCGTTTTATGGTTATTCTCCAGACATACAAGAAGAAAAGCTTCGTGTATCGTGTGTCAGATTTCTTTATTTTAAAATAATACAATTTTTGTGTGTATTTATACTTTTCTTTCTTTCCAGTTATTTTAGCAAATATAATGAGACAAGTATTTTGTATTTTACGTCTTAATTTGCAATTATGTTTAAAAAAATGATCATATACGTGGCGAGCAATTATTGACGTATCCATGTTATCGAAAGAATTCTATTTAATCAAGTGATTCTGTCTGTCGCTTCTTCGGAATTTTTTCAATAATTAATCATTGTACTTATATATCTCGGATTACTTCCATTTAAACGAATTTTCGAAGTGAAGTTATTCGACCGAGTAATGTATAATACAAATTAAATAAG
>QKQZ01044707.1:0-13059 GCA_003595255.1 Solenopsis fugax | reverse complement strand
TTGGATGGCGGGGGACGAAGGGGGGACAGGAACGTAGCTACTCGCGGGGGGCCGACGGGGCCCGCGCCCAGGAGGCATCTATAAATTTCTAAAGTTAATAAATACGTAATGGCCAGCCATGCTTTGTAGCCGCCCGGCGCTCTGTAGATTTTACTTTACCGTAAAGGTAGCACCGTCTCGCTCTGTCTCTCCCTCCGGCTACCCACCCCTCCCCTCCTCTCTCTCTCTCTCTCTCTTTGTCCTCTCTCCGTCTCCTTCGTTCTCACCCCGAGTCGGATCTTTCGATCTCGTGAAAATTTCACGAATGAAATTTTGGCCGTGTCTGTCCTCCGTCCATCCCCTGAAGAATGCACTGTCTTTACTTGAGTAAACGATCCGTAGGAAGGTTACGGCGATAGTAATAACACACAGCAACAGCATGGGCATTTTACAATTACTATAACCACGTGACCGATATTATGTTAATGTTCAGATTGTCTTCAGAGTTTCGTTATTCAGACGATACCAATTGAAGTAACATATCTGCCAACGTAATCAACTCGCCGTTACGAAATTCAAAGAAATGATGTCAAATACTGAATAAATTCACTTGTATAGCTACTTCGTCTTACGTGAACGTTTCATTATCCTTCGCCTGCAATTGTCCTGGAACGCATAAACGGAGGACTCGCGTGAGAAAGATATCAAGAGCGCGACGTGCGCCGACTGAGGGAAATAGATAGAAGAGCGGACGTTGTTTATTACTTCTCCGAAATTAGCCTGATTCCCCATGAGCAAACGCGGCATAATGCCCGCGGCAATTTAAAGTCGAGGGGAATTCAAAGAAGCGGGAGTTTAAGACAAAGCGAGTCGATCGTCGTGGAAGTCACTGGAGCTTGGCCCGATCGCGAGTCAGGCCGCGCGCGCGGCAATACGTGAAATCTCGTACACGGCCTCTCCCCGCTTTCTTCCTCTCCCCCCACGGTCGGCCTGTGTGTGTATGTGGCGTAGGTGGGCCCCGATAAGAATCAGGCGAGCGTGAACGGCGACGGGGAAAAGGGACATTAGTCGGGCATTATCGCGTCAAGCGACGCACGGTCGAACTGCCGGAAAAGGAATGCAAGCACCGTGGCGTATGCGAGCGCTACCGACACACCGGCGTTGCGATGCTACTGGCGAACCCCATTGTTGTTGCACCGAGTAATATAAACAATTGGCCCTGTCCGTCTCCCAGTTTCCGGCCGTCACTCGGAAGCCCCGACATTTTTATGGATCGCGGGGGCCGCTCCGGGGTCTCTCCTTCCTTGAGCCTCCTGAATATTAATGCGCGAATTTCAGGTTCTATGTATTATTTACGTGCGTTCGCGTCGGAAACCACGCGACTAGGCTCCTTCGGGATTCGCGCGATCCCACGCGATACAGGCGCGGAAGAAAAATATCTCCGAGTAATCTCGGCAGTTTTATCAATTTTAACGCGCAGATTATTGTAGATCATGCGTTGCGATAGCACAGCACAACAATTCGCATATTGTGCATAATACAACTGTCCCTGCGTGATATATTTCATTTCACATCATTCACAATGTAATGTACCCGCATCGCTGCATCGTGTGTTGAGGAGGTTCCACAGTCCTTTCACATAATGAAAGAACTTGATCAAATTTCGAGGATTAGTTAATGATTAATGTAAAGGCTGAATTTTTTTCAAATTTTTTGCATAGTTTTTTAAGTAACTTTCTAAAATAGCATTGAATTTTATGTAAAGATATGCGAGTATATCAAAGTTTTTTTAAGGCTGAATCGAATCTAATCGAATTATATTTTTTTGTTCGAACTCGACAAAATTTTATTCGAATCGAATCATTCAAACATAACTTTTAATTAACATAATTATTAGGTTGAATATTAATATATAGGTAATAACAAAAGATTTCTTGACATTTAAATTGAGAAAAACTTTTAACCGGTTGAAAGCGATCTTAGTGCTCAATAATAATTTTCTATGTGAATTTATACATTTATAAGTTCCATCGAACTGCGCGCCGCATGTTTGTCGAACTTTAAAACGCAGCTGTTAAGTAGAACAAGAAATGTCACAAATTAATATCACAAAATAAATTGCTAGACAATTTAATAATTTTGATGCCTACAAGATGCATCTCTACAATCCTTCTCTTATCCAGAAAATTATAAAGAATTTGTTGCGAAAAATATTACCTGGGCCAAGGTTTAAATCTGGATCTCCCTACATTTCGTGTTATTGCCAGTTCAACCATCGAGGCACTTGGTAATATTCATCGCAACAACAGATATCGTAAGATAACATCTTTCTAGCCAACGCGAATAAACAATAACTTATTAATGACTGGGAAGTGTATCAAAAGATTTCCATATTTTAAGGAAAATAATACTTATTATATGATATAAATTTATTTTACAGATGTTTTGGCTATACAATAGTACCTAAAAGTTATCCATATTTAAAAATGAAATTTTTTTAGGTTTATTCTTTTTTTTCTCTAATCAACGATAAAAAATGTTGAATGCGAATGATTGAATTTTGGTCTTGAAATCAGTTGCAAAAAAGAAAACAACGGAAAATTTGATTTATAATGGTTATAATGGTATTTGCAGTGAAAATAACCTTATTTTGCTGCAGTTTTAGGTAAATAACTTTTAAACGGATAAGGGGATTTAAATAAACTTTTACATGAATATTTGTTAGAGTTTTATTAATATATGTAAAAAAATTTGATTTAAATCATGTGCTACTTTATAAAATAAAAACGCGATTTTATATAAGAATCAAGAGTAAACAAATAATTAAATAACTTTTAAATTAATAAGAGAAATATACTTAAATTTTATATAGATATTCAAACATTATAATAGATCAATCTATAAAATTGCAAAATTTTTGATAATACTTTAAGAAATGAAACATACATTCTTAAATAGATTTTATAAAATTGTCGATATGATGTATAATTCATATTCGAATCTCTTAGACTCGAAGTTTTCAAATAGTCGCATATCTCTACGGTTATGGAAAAAAAGTTTTAAGAGTAATTTAATCGCGAAATATAACAATAAATAAAATATATGAAAATGGTTCTCTCTTCTATTGTTTGACAAAATATAAGAATTTTGAAAAATACATGTATTCATATGAAAGAATGGAGATTAAAAAATATTTTGGAATTAAAAAATGAAGTGTGTTTTATCATAATATTTGCGTTTTAGAGTATAAAATGTTCATGAATTGTACAATTTTTTAAAAATATGACATTATACTAGTAAAAATATGGCAGTATCACTTGTTATTTTATTTAAATTATTTTTAAAAACTTTTTTTCAATTTTTTCCACATCAATATTTATCAGAATAATTAAAATATTTTTAAATAATAAATTTTAAATTTTGTTAATTATCTCCTATTTTGAAGCTGGCAATGTCCAAAGCTTCTGTGTTACAAGATATATATATGAAAAGTCGTGACTCCTCTTCATATTTTAAGCTGAAGAACCTCCTTAAAGCAAATCGTCCAAAATTGACATCAACTTAATTATTAGACAATTGAAAAAGGCTAAGTACAGCCGAAACGTTTTGTCACTTTATAGACTTAAGTTGTTTGTAATAAACCTCTAATACATAATTTTTCCAACTTGTCATGCTCGGTTAATTGACTTTCTTATATTTGTTATTATTGACATCAACTTACATATGAAATTAAAATCATAGAAAGCGGCAACGTAACAAAGATCCGTATAAAAAAATTCATAGCATAGATGTTTGAGGAATTATGAGCGCGTCGTGTTACGATCGATCGGGCCACGCCAGCTAAAAATACGTAGTTTAGACAGTTTTTGAAGCACGTCGAAGGGATGATTTATAGACAGGGGCCAAATCGGTGCAAAGGCGCCTTTCGTTCCGGGGAAAGGCATTCCCGGTGTGTGTCGTAACGAACGCGCGTAATCGATATCATCGCGGCGATATCAAATTAATAAACGAGAACCTCGACGTGTCAGAAATGACACCCAATCGCCGACGTCATCGCCGCCGCCGCCGCCGTCGTCGTCGACGAAGATACGCAAAGGCGCACATCGAATATCTTATTCGGTATTAAAGGCGAAGCTTTGGGACCTATTATTTACGACGTCATTTTGCATCTTCATTCCGGTCTCGTAATTGGGCTCGGTATTAATCGCGCGTTGCGCGTTAACGCGGCCGCGGTTTTACCTGAACGTAAACGAGGCCGCGTCTCTTTTTATTGAGGGTAAAAACGCGTCGGCTGATTACCGCTACAGAGTTATAGAAATATTACGATCGCGAGGCGATCAACGTGCCTTACATCGCGTACCGCACCGCAAATTCTAATACCGTATAAATTCCTCCTACAAAAAACTTTATTACATCCTTAAACTTTTGTTACCAATTAAATTTAATGAAATTAAATTGGATATATATTTATTCTTTCCACGACCCTTTTATTAAAAATTTACTTTAACACGATTTTAATTCGAACCCTACTCATAGGGATACATCTCGTAGCTTAACGTTAAAAATTTGTAAAAAAGTTAAGGGCCAATAAAACTTTCGCCAAGGAACATCTCTCGGCTCTTCCCGCAAAATTAAAAAAAAAAAAAAAGAAAAAAATCCGTAGCATGAAGAAGACGATACATCAGAGGAGCAAGTTGAGCGCTCTGTACGACGCTAGAACGTCGTCTCGCTATAAATTATGTTTGCGAACTCATCGCGGAAGTAGTCTGCGATGTTCTCGAATCCTATGTAGGTCTCCCTATTGTTAGGCGTTTCTTTTTTTTTNTTTTTTTTTCCCTCCTCGTGGGACGTAATCGCGATTGGCCGAACGAGCGAATACGCACCGACCGACACGCGCGAGCCGCGTGTATGCTCCTATATGCTCCTCGCGTCCTGTGTGCGTTTGCACGCTCTTGCCCCGTTAATACAGCACCGACAACCATAAAGCCTATCCATCTAGCGCGGCCTGACTTTTTCCCGGCGTGAAAGGAGCGTTATTAATTTCTTCGTGCGCGCGGCGCATGTTAATGGAAACGCATGTTTCTCGGTAATTAATTCCCGCTCCTCCTCGGGCGGCCGCCGGAACCTATTCGAGGACACGTTCCTCGCCGCGCCGCACTGCGCGCGGGGAAGGGAAGATCTCTCCTGGATCATCGTAGATCAAAACTCTCTGGCATCGATCCACCGCCGTGCGCGCCGTCGCCGAGGGCTCTTCGGCCTCTGTTAGCCTAAAATACAGAACGCGCTCTACGCGCGCGCTCCGGTGTACGCTCCGCCGGACACATACCGTGTAATCCATCGCGTGGATACTCAGCTCGTCTACCGGATGCGCCGGCGATTTCGCGTCCGATTCTCCAGCTGCACGAGAAGCGTTGAGAATGATAATCTAAGCCACACTTGTAACAACATGTCACAATACAGAGTTAACGTGAGTTAGTGTACTCGGCTATATTATGTTAAGAGATTACCCCGACGCATAATAGCAACGCAACGGCACGCTGGTGCCATTAGTTGGTTAATTTGCTCAATTAAAATAAAGTAACGTAACTTAAATTAACATAAAGTTAGTTGATTTGCTATATGCTGTTAGAATTAGTTTGAGCTATTTACTTGGATTACGGCGTTGTTGCAGTGTTTCAAATGCGATATCCCTGATAAGATTTCAAGGTATCTAGCTACAAAATTCGAAAGACTTTTCTTAAATGCTTAATTTACAGATTTACATATACTTAATCCAAGAATATAGTCACTTGGTTTTTTCGCGTAAAGGATCATCCGTCCTATAATTTTTTTTTTTTAAATCATTATATTATTTTGTACTCAATATTTTTCTTAAAGTAAGAAGAAACGAAAGAAGTAAATACGGATTTTCAATCAGTAGCGTAAACTACTGTACCGAGCTTCCTTTTCTCGCAGCTGGGGAGTAAGGAAAAAGATGACTACTCGTTCAATTTAGAGAAAAGTTTACGACTCTTGTTCTTATTCTAAGTAATAACGAATTTTCACCTTCCTTTCGTAGTGAAACTAATAAATTACAAATAACGAAACTTTACTACGAGTACTACGCCGAAAATTCCGTACGATCTGAAGAATGATAGTTGACCGCAGACGTACTTTTATTCTCACGAAAGTATATTTGAACTTTTAAATTAATTTCATGCGAACCGGTGCTCTCGCCCGGAGCTCGCGGGAGGCGAATTTTTTTCCGGTGCGAATTTTTTTCCGGATGACGCGCGCGCGGTATTTCGCGATTAATTACCTGCCGATCTATCGAGACAGTCCGAAGCAAGCTTCGCCCCGCGGTCCTGGGGCTGCGTCTCTTTTCTCATCCCGTATCTCCGTCCCCCTTCCGTTTTCTCTCACGCACTCGCGCCGTCTCTCTCATCCTCCGCCACTCTCGTGTTATCTCTCCCTTTCTCTCTCCCTCTCACGTCTACGAGTCAATCACTGGGTATACACGAAACTCGCGCACATCGCCATGGAACAGGCCGCAGCATACATTAATCACTGATGCTAATGGTATCATAGCCAGCATAGCTGGCTCATTCTCTCTCTCTCTCTCTCTCTCTCTCTCTCTCTCTCTCTCTCTCTCTCGTGCGCGCGCGCTCGTTGTTCGTACGAGACAGCTACCACCGTGTATAAAACGTACATGCACAGATACGCACGTGTACACACACATACGTACGCGCGTAACACTCTTGTCCGCACACATGCTCGTCGGACGCCTATCTTGATCCTTGATTCGCTCGCGCACACGCAGTCACGTAGCGCAGCTCGGGGATCCAATGGATGAACAGTTAGAATGCAGTAATACGCGGGGAAATGTATTCCACTTATTCCGCGCCGTGTGTAAGTCTCGCTATCGCGAGCAAGAAACGAATGGCCGACATCGAGGGCACGCCGTGAAAAAACTCGGTCTCCAACAATACCGTGGGGTGTTTCGTAAGATTTCGCGAGCGCGTGTATACCACGCGCGCGGCCGACGAATTCGCCGCTGCTTGGGCTTGCTCTTGCTTGGTTGGTTGGTAGTGGGCGGGCGCAAAATTTAAAGCGAGGGAAAATTTTAATTATGGAACCATTTAACGTCGGGAATTATTCGTGGTTTTCATGAATGAAGCTTCGGCGAGATGCAAATAGACGGGGAAAATCTTATTCATTAATTAATTTTAAATGGACATTATTTTAATGAGATCCTAAGTTGAAACTTGACGTACCCATAAATGCATTTCATTTGAAATTTTAGAAGTGGAATGACTTAAGTTTAACTCTCCGATACTCTTTTAAGATTGTCGCGGTTTATAATCTAGTCTGACCGGACTTTCTCATGCATATGCCATCGCGAGAGAAACTGGCAACTTCGTTTAAGAAAAAACTCGCGAATTTAATATTGATAGCCCCGATATCACGAGATTAATTTCCACAACACAGATACATTTCGACTAGCCGTCCAGCTTTTTATCTTATACTATACCAATCGAATTATACGCCGTATACGAATAATACGAAGAATAATTCGATTATCCTGCTAAATTATATTACTTGCCGCATTTGGGTAAGATGAAAATGGAATCAGCACATGAGAGAGGGTTAAGGGCCTGTGCGTGGGGTTGAAAAATAGGGGAAATATAATTACGACCAATGCGATTCGGTTCGCGCGCGAGAGGGAAGGCAGCTTTTGCCGAGCAGCAGATACGCGATTATTAAACGATCGGAATGTAACGAAACGCGTTGGCCGCGAGGTCTTCGAGTGCGGATCAACGATTCGCCATGCATCATCCCTCCCTTGCCCTTACTTCGCTTCTCTCGCGTATCGGTTCTAATTACATAAAAATACACCATCTCTCCCTCTCTTTCTCTTTCTCTTTCTTTCTGTCTTTAGCGAGCGAACTCGATCGAGCGCGAGGCGAACGGGATCGTCCGAGTAAGAACACGACACGCGTAGTCGCGCGTTCTCGCTGACGAGAAGGAAATAAAAAATTGCGTATGCACGAGAGAGAGAGAGACGGGGGTGGTCGTGGGGGGGAATTTGAAGAGAGACGCAGGCATCAGTGAGAAGAACGGATGGGAGAAAGTCAGAAGGGCGTAGAGAACGGCTGGATTCTCTCTTTCTCTCTCTCTCTCTCTCACTTGCTCTCGCTCTCTCGAGGGGTGGAACGTTACTCGTTTCGAGGAGGCGGTAGGTTGGACGAGGCGGTGGTGGTCGCGGAGGAGGAGGATGTGGAGGAGGTAGAGGAGGAGGAGGAGGAGGAGGAGATGGAGGAGGACGGGGTTCGTCCTATCAATCACGGTATTATTATCGAGTCCGTGATTAGCAAGGCATGCTAACGATATCTCTGGCCGGAGGCAGAGGGCAACGCTAGGCCGTTGTGCTCTTGTGTACGCACGCGTATGCACGTATGCATCGCTCGGTACGAGCGTACCGGCGGCGTATGAGTACGTAAGTGTGTATGCGCGTCCGCGAGTCTGGATTTTGTGTGTACGCGTATGTGAAGTCGTCTATGTATGTACATGCATGTCTCTGCACGTGTGTGTGTGTGTGTGAGAAGGAGAGAGAGAGTGTATGTGTGTGTCGGGCGCGCGCGGATCGGCGTTGCCCGCAATGCAACTGGAGTGGCCGCGATGCGATTCCGGAGTAGTACCCGGAGTGTACCGTGTGTACCGTGCCGTGATGGTAGCGGTATGGTAGGTAGCCCTGGATGGTGGTGGTGATTTCAACGACGACGATGTAGAGGAGGTTGACGTGCGCGCGCGCGCGCTCGCGCAGAGGGAACGAGAGAGGAGATGAACGGTAAAGGAGGGAAGAGGGGAACACAGGTCGCGCCGTGTAGCACGGGGGAGAAGGCAAATGGAGAGAACCAGCAGGAGGAGTAGGTGGAGGTGGAGGTGGAGGAGGTAGCCGGTGTTGCTAGCTGCTGCTTGCCTGCCTACTACTGGTGCTGCTGCTGCTGCTGTTGCTGCTGCCGCTGCTACTGCCAGCAGCAGCCACCGCTGGCTGTTTCGCCAGCCGAGAAACGAGATGGTTGTAGGTACCATAGGTACGTGGATACTGGATAGGTAGATAGGTATGTAGGTAGCCTCAGCCCCTTGGTTGTTCCCTCTACGCGCATTGATTCGAGGGACTGACCCTTATCGTTGTTGTATATCCGCAGCGAGGCCGGCCGGCCGGGCCGGCAATCCGAATTCGGCAACTTCGACTGTCGATTCACGAAATCGCGGCCTGGTTGATTTAATGCGCGAGAAGTGACCCCCCCGACCAAGCGTCGAGGAGAATTGGAATCCGGACCGCCGCATATCCTCGAGTACTGCGCAACCCGCTTTCAAAGCTCCGCAACCTTCTATGCTCCCTTCCTCGTATCTTATAGCCCCTCGGCTTATAGTCCCTCCTCATGCCTTATAACGTCTGAAACTCGATGTCGCGATGTTTGTTAGCGCTAACCACTGCAGTGCTTAACTCTCCGTCTATCTACGCTACAAAATCATTTCTATTACTGCTAACGCGTATCGCGATTCAAGTTAAAAAAAGTTTGATTCACTTTACTCAAACGTTGTAATTTAGAAAGAAAAACAACGAATCTTTTTAATGCGGCATCAGTTGGCGCAACGCGACACTTGACGCTTAATTGAATTCTCAATTCTTTGTTCACACTATAAGGAACTTTTATTAAGTGACAGCTCAACTAATCCCGACGGACCTCGTAATTACGTCCAAGTAGCAATTTCAGTGGTAGGAAGTTTTCGGAAGAATCCGCGGCAAAATGGAGGACCGGATCAGCGCCGGGCGATGTAATACTCGTTCGTTCCGGGGGGACGACTAGTCCCTCGGTCCTATCTCTGGCGTGCGGCCGATATTCGGGTTATACGGATCGCTCGCAATGCGATTCGCGGCTAAACGCGTTACGGGGAACGTAATTTAGTCCCGGTCGCATACCCCGTATCGCGCGCGCTCTCGCTCGTACCCGCTCCGCGCTCGCGTGTGTCTCCCGTGTACGTGTGTTGGTGTATGGGTGTGTGTTCGTCATACGGTACGAAGGTACGCGGATATATACGTGCACGCGTGCCCCGCGTGCCACCCCCCGTCCCGTGGATACTCGCGTCAGCTCGCGTTCGCCGCGCGTGTTTCCACGTACGTTCCTCTTCCTCTCCCTCTCCCGCTCACGTCCTACCCCCGAACCCCTTTCCATCCCCCAACTCCCGTTTCTCTTCCGTCCTCTTTCCACGCGTAATAGATGCCTCTCCCTCTTCCTCCCTCTCGCTGCACGTGTAGCGCGGACGTGTATACGTGTGTCTCTCTGCCTGTATCTCCTTCCATTCGTGTGCGTTCGTAACGCACGGTCACCGACGAATTCGTGCGGGATTTGCGCGAGGGGTGGAGTGCGCGGTGGCGGTTGGACGAAGGGGTGGATTGCACGGGCGGCGAGTAATGATATTTCGCGCCCATTATGAAATATTCGAAATGATTTGCCGGGATTGTGCATTTTGATTTGACGTTCATCCGCGTAACCTAGAGCTGCTCGTGCGCGCGCGACCGTGTACATGATGCGCGCCTGTATACGCGACACAGGGTGTGCAAGGGGTGGCGATCTCTCGGCGTGTCCAATCGGCCGATGCGATCGTTCGTGCACGTCGACACTTTCGTCGTGACGAGAAGAATAATTTACCTGACCCTTTGTTACGACCCTTTGGGTATCGAAATATTGTACACACACCTTATGCCGCTCGTCACCTTTTCGTCGTTTCCAATTGTGAAATGTTACCGCGCACACACTTTTTTTTACGCAAATATCTATTTCGGATAAATTACAGAATCTACGGATGAAGGAAGTAGTAGTGAAACTTTTATGCGAGATAAGCTACGTAAGATCTTGCTGTTATTTGTGAATTATTAAAGGCTGCTACAATTTTTTGTTTTATATTTTTGACAAAATGAAGATTTTTATCTTACATTCCGCATTTGTTATCGAACCATGATTGTTATTTTGTCAATTTCCAGGACAACTTCAATGTATAAATTTACATTTAATTTTAGATTTATATAAAAATAGTGTGCTCTAATTACATATTGTTAACAAGAAATATATTTTTCCTTCAATATTTCCACATGTATTTTTTAAAAGACATAAATTCAGTAAATTTTAACACTCTAAAGTTATTGATGGATTTGTTGAACTTGCCAATTTTGTAGATCTTGAATTATTAAAGTAAACATTATTTTTTAAATAAAAGTTATGTCATTATGATCCTTTGAAATTAATTAGTGCAACGCGAATTAAATGGAATTAGAGATCCATTAGTAATTAAGTTACAGATTTTAATGTCAGCTCCGGAGGATTGAATAAAAATTTTGCCATCAGAAATGGATGACGTTTAAATAATCTAGCTTATCGTTTGAATAAACTATTAAATAAAAACTATTAAATAAAAACTATTAAATAAAAACTATTAATGAAAAACTGCACTAAGCTGTGTACATTTTCAAAATGCGTTTCGAGCCTATATTTGTTTATTTATTTACTAAGTCCCTGATTAAGCAAAGTTATTGATATTTCTAACTCCCATGTTCCTAATTACATTAGTTATATTAGTTATATTAGAGGCAAACGGAGCAAAAGCATGCATTGCGGACCACTCTCTGGCATTACGCGGCGTATTAATGATATATTTAATAGCTAATGATAGCGCGATGTATTATTAATAATGTAATAAACACCAGGTACAATCGCGATATGATTATATTGTAACGCCCAAGTCGTAACCATAATTTAAACCGTAATTCCGACCGGAAGCGACGCTCGCTCTCCGCTACCGCGCCGCTGTTCTCGGAAGCGTTGAACCCGCTAGTCGTTCGCGACTCTCGATTGAGTCGTTAAAAGAATGATCGCTTTCCTTANTGGGGGGGAAAAAAAAAAAAAAACTTGCCTCGGTATTTATCGCGTCGCAGAAACATCGCTTAAGGAAAACTGATCAAAAACGAAGTGATCAGTTAAATCGGCTTCCATCTGTCGGTGCCTTTTGATGTCCAACAAAAAAATAGAAATCCAATTTTTGTTACGTTCTTCGTATTTTCTCATTTTCTAATTCATAATCTCTATGCTGTTTCCTCCGTTATACATGATACGGTGAGCATCGAAATAACATCCAGATACTTACGTTTAGTTACTTAACGCACTGCGGACGGTAGAAGAAATATTGTGCACGAGGCAATGACGTACGACCGTGAAATCGTGCTTTCCAAATGAGCCTCTTATTACGAATTTCTCCGGCGTCTTTATTTGCCGCGGAGTACACGCCAATGGCTCAGCAAATTCATGCTATTTGTCGGAGAAATTTCTCTCCGTTCCATTTTCTGCGGTTTAACATGTAAACCACTGCACTTTGTTTACTTTCCAAGAGCGAACACGTCAGTCTCGTCTTCCTGTCTCATCAGTATAAAGAATAAGGAAGGGTACGAGGATGGGAAAACGAGGAAGGGACATTTCGTTATTCAAGCCGTTCGATTGTATAATATTAAACAGCTCGCCGCAATACTTATAATTAGATCACCGTAATCGCGTCTCCGTCTCTGATTTTAGCTGCAATGAATTGATTATACTTATTCAAATCTGTCTTGCATTCTCTATATTCTTTCCTCCCCGACGACGTCGCTCAGGATAAGCCAAAGAAAGGATTAGCTATTACTCCAGGACGTCCGATGTAAAATGAGAAAATTATAATTAGTAGCACTCTCTGCGAAATATACGTAATTAGATAACTACAACGGGTGTTTGAATCTTTCTCAGCTCGCGAAAATCGGCCGGATCTGTCGAGAGAGAGAGAGAGAGAGAGAGAGAGAGAGAGTCAAGGAATTGAAATAAACGCGAACCATAACTCTCGATGTACGTCGGCAGCAGCGAAAGGATTAAAATAATCCGCGTCCGATCCACGACACGTTGTTAACACCTGTCGGCGAATGGGCAGGAATAAGATAGCGAACGGTCGACTAATTTTCGGTTTGTCAGAATTTGCAGCCGCGGGCGGGGCGGGACGAGGGGGCCGCGAAGCGGC
>QKQZ01044704.1:0-43718 GCA_003595255.1 Solenopsis fugax | reverse complement strand
TATATATAAATGAATTTGATAAAATATATTTTGTTCGTTGTAGACGAAGGCAGAGAGGCATTATTAAGGATAAATCTTCGTGAAGTTAAAGTAGATTCATCTGTAAACCTGACAGATATTGCAAGAAAACTCGAAGGTTATTCTGGTGCGGATATTACGAACGTTTGCAGGTGAGTAGAGTCGGTAGGTATTACAACTTATATCAATCTTTCAATTTATTTTATTCTGTTTATTATAGGGATGCTTCCATGATGCTAATGCGTAAGAAAATAGCGGGCCTAAGGCCTGATCAGATTAGGCAATTGCCTAAGGAAGAATTGGATTTGCCTGTGTCCGCCGCAGATTTCGACGAAGCTGTTGAAAGATGTAACAAGAGCGTTTCCCAAGAGGATTTGGATAAATATGAAAAATGGATGAGCGAATTCGGTTCTTCTTGATATCATTCCCTCAAGAAATTATAACTTAGAGCTTCAGCAAGCATTTGTTGATCTTGATTACAGTTAATGTTATTAATATGTTTAACATATTCACAAAAACCAGAGAGCTTCTTAATCCTTCGCGACTCTTAAATGACTAGTTCTCTGCACTTGAGACTTGAGGAAAATCAAATTGAAAAATAAGACTGTACGATAGGAACGATATGAGATAAAAGTTGAGTAATATTTCTAATCTCAACTGTAACACTGAAGACTTAACTGACAGTAACAAAGTAGTCATATATATATATAACTCAATAATATATTCCATTAAGTCTAAATGTAAATCTATTCGTAATAATACAATTATTAAAACAATGTTTAAAATTATTGTTATTACATCTTTAGCTCTTCTTTGGAGCACAACCTTCTTTTCGTAAATTCCTTGTTTCCTCGTCTATATTTTTTGAGTCTTTTGGTGCTTTGTAATTGGTAACATGGTCCACACGTATTACTCTACCTAGTATCTGTAAAAAAAAATAGATTATCAATATAAATAAATAGAAGTTATAATTTATTGAGATAAAAAATAAAATAATTTTGTCACGTAAAAATAAAGCAAGTAATATTGCTATGTTACAAAACAATCGTATCACTATCACATTAAAAATATACCTTTATGCCATTGAAATTGTCAACTGCCAATATGGTGCTTCTCTGATCTTCATAACATAAGAAACCATAGCCCTTTTGCTTTCCAGTATCTTTATCTCTGATCAAGTTTATATTAACTACTTCTCCATATCTGTAATGATACTATATTTAGTATAAAAATCCAATTGATAGTAAAATTACAATTTGTCCATAGATAAACTTACTGAGAGAAAATAGAGATAACGTCACCCTCTGTTAAATTGTATGGCAGGCCACCGATAAATATCCAAGCGCTATCCTTATATTGGTCGTGCCAAGACGTTTTATTTTTACCATGTAATTCTTGTTCATTCAGTTTCTTTATATTTTTTACATTGCTGGAAGTACAGATTATTAATCTTTTACTTCTTAAAATAGAAAATCACTTATGTTAAGTTAAACAATTGACAACAGTATAATACAGGAAATATATTTGACTGATATATTATTAAAATCACTACTTAAATTATTAGATTAACTAATTATATACATTTTCTTTTATTTATTTCCTCTTACACTTTTCTTAACCAATACATAAATTGTAATTAGAAAATACGTACGTCAAAGGATTCATTGCGATCGAAAAATATCACAAAGATGTACACAATAAATTTCTACTTGGAAAAATACTGTAAAACACTTTAAAAATATTAAAAATAATTTAAAAGATAAAAGCGAAAGATCGTAACAGACTCACACTCGTGTTTATGATCGTTTATGATTGGCTTGTCGATGAGTGAACCGAATCTCTCAATTCAGACTGTGTTCCGAAATTTTGTAATTACTAAAAATCTATAGTTTACGTTACGTATACTATAGATTTTCAGTACTGACAGTGAATTTCGGAACGCAGCCTCAGTTGCACAATTCCAAATATTCCAATCTAATTCGAGCTACTCAATCTATGCCGGTGTTTGTTTCTGCTCGTCTGTCAATTTTATCTTCTTATATATTATTTAATAACAGTGACATTATAAATCGACATTCGTAAAATCTTCATGGTTGCGAGAATGAGGAAGATATTATCTAATATAGACCGGGATTAAAGGGTGACGGGTGGGGCGTTCGGTTTCCAACGGGACACAGATGGACAATTTAATTTAGGTTAGGTTAGGCGGGGTTCTTCGCCGTCAACGTTGAAGAACGTTAACACCTCTCCGTCGATCGCCATGTACTCGACGAAGACACCGACTCTGCGGATCGACGAGGCCGATCTCAAATGCAGGAATGGCTGTGGGTTCTACGGCAACGCGGAGTGGGAAGGCTACTGTAGCAAGTGCCATCGGGAACACCTGCAGAAACGACGAGCTCAAGCGGAGCGTGTGTCCCACACGCAAACCTCAGATACGTAAGTTTTCTATGCTCATGATAATATTTAAAAAAATGCATATTTTAAATTTATAAGAATTTTACAAAACTTAGTTCAGAATTCACATATATAATGAATTCTAGGAAAGATGTAGACCTTTTTAGCACTTCTGAAAGGTATTCTAGTTCATGTAAAGAGTCTGAGAAATTTTCTACAAAGTTATAATATTATATAAAAATTCTAGAAAATTGTACAAAGAACTAAGAAAAATCTTTACCACAAGAATGTGATTCTTTCTATACTAATTGTATTCTTTGCATCTCAAGAAATGTTTTTACTGTTTTTACAGAGACAATGTCAACAGGTCAACAAGTGTTGGAAGCCACAAGAGCTATGAGGAGAAAAAGGTACAGCAGGAAAAAAAGTACAAATTGTTGAACATTTCATTCAGGAAACCTGTTGCTAAAGGTAAAATGCACTATATATTTTGTACTGCATCTTTTAAATAGTTGTATATTGAAGGTATGCAATATATCTGTTGGTTTTCAAGTTCAAGGATATCAGGAAATGTATCATGAACTGCTGAAGGACAATCCAGATCTTGAGAAGATCAAGGCAGAAAATCGAGAGTTATTGATGTACATAGCTAAGACACTAGTGGAGAAGGATGTGAGAAAGTGCATACATTCATTTGTGGTTGACATACTCCAAAACAAGGATGTTAAGAGGATAGAGGAACTATCAGAGATAACGCAAAACTTTTATCACGTGTTTGGAAAGCGTCTGGAGAACAGCACCAAATATGCAGGTTTTGATCTATATACACACAATATATTTATACTTTTATTTATCTTTAAGAAGGATTTGGTTTTTATCCATTGCATTTTCACAGATATATCATCAGATATTAAAGAAAAGTTATTAGATTATGTCGAGAGGTATGCAATGACTTTGTTGTACAGAATCCTCTTTTGCCCTCCATTCACGACAGATGAAGAGAAAGATTTGGCGATACAGAAAAGGTTTATGTCATAAATTTTGGACAACTTAAATTATCTGTGTTTATAATAGAGAGTATTCTTAATAAGTTTTTTATTTGCAGGATACGGCAGTTAAATTGGGTTAGCGGCAAGAATTTGGAATGTAGGATTCACGAGACAAGCTCGGAAGTTAGAGAACTCGTTTATACATCTATCACTGGTTCGTTACATTACCGATGAAATTGCATAATTACCGATGAGCAACAATTTTGTAGCACCGATGTAGAACATAAATTTCTTTTTAGATCTTTTAAATATGGATTCCGCTAAAGCGCCCCAAGAGAAACTGGCGTGCGTTATTCACTGTTGTAGAAATATATTCTTATTGCTGCAACAGTCGGTCGACGGACCAGCGTCCGCCGACGAATTCCTCCCTGCGCTTATATTTATCGTCTTGAAGGCTAATCCGGCACGTCTCAAGAGTAACATAAATTTTATCACGAGGTTTTGCAACGCCAGCAGATTGATGACTGGAGAAGGAGGATATTATTTCACAAATCTGGTACAGTTTACTAAATACATATTGGATATTTCGCGAATTTCTTTTGAGCTATTTCTGGAAAAGTACAAGAGACTGCTACTATTACTTTTAATAAATAATTGCAATGTTGTAGTGTTGCGCGGTGTCATTCATCGAAAACTTAACTG
Source organism: Solenopsis fugax (assembly GCA_003595255.1). Taxonomy (NCBI): domain Eukaryota; kingdom Metazoa; phylum Arthropoda; class Insecta; order Hymenoptera; family Formicidae; genus Solenopsis; species Solenopsis fugax. The sequence continues at coordinate 39,612 of QKQZ01044704.1, read as the reverse complement.
CAGAATCCCTGAATATGGATGAGAAGGACTTTAATGCATATATGTCAGGGGAATGCGTTCCAGCTAATACATGGGAATCTGCTCTTATGATATGCGAAGTAATATTTGCGATATATATCTTTGCATTGGGGATGGTTTATTCACTGATATAATTCACATAATTTATGATGTTTATTTGTTGCAGAGTTTACACTTTATGTGCGAAGATATAACTTTATTGGATGACTTGCAAGCCAAAAATACCGACATTATAAAGCAAGCAGAAGAACTAAAAAACAAAATGATGGATTTCAAAGAAAAGATTAGAGAGGATGTGAGTAAAGTGATTGAGAGGACGCCACTGCTAATATCTCACAGTCAAAGAGTGCCTACGAATTTAGATAGTGACGACATTGAAAGCTATCAGTTACCACCGCCAATTATCCCACAGGTGAGAATGATTAGATATAAATTTTATCTTTCAGTTGCGTTTCATGAGAGGTTTTAAATTTCCTACAGATATATCCGCATTCCATCGATAACATGAATGGCGGCGTGATGACGGATTTGTCGAGTGATTTGATGAGAACGTCATTGGTGGAAGATTCCGTAACGCCGTCTCCAACGTTTGACTTCCCATCCTTCATCGGCGACGACAGTTTGGATGTTAGCAAATGCGAGGACGAGACTAGTCTTATCAGCTTAGATACTCAATCTGATCTCGCATCTGGCGATACCCAACTCTTTAAGAAACACATGACGGACAGCTTGTTAGACGAGTGTCCCACGCCTGAGGCGAATCTACCGCCCGTTTTAAAACCGATTAGCTCGGAAGATTATCACGGCTTCACGATTCAAGGATCGAATATACCGACAATCCCATGCAGCACAGGCGATTCATCTTTAACTCCGGCAGACTTAGATTCGGATAATTATTCCGGTTACTACCAAAACATGTAGTATTAGCGCAAAATGTGATCCGAGCATTATTTATGCTGAAAGCATTTTTTATAATCTTCGATTGCATTAGCGATTCAGTTAAGAGGAATGTTCAATGATAGTCTTCTATCGTAATTTTATTAATTTGTTTTTATATTTGTAGAGAGTTTATTGTAGACATGTAAAACAGAATAAGAAAAAAAAAATAACGTCCTAGTGATGTGTGGGAGCTTCTTCTGACTAGATTGATGAAACCCGCAAGATAATGTTATAATTAAGTTGCTGTGATAAAATCATTCACATTATGTATCTGAATTTGATTTAATATTCTTGTGATAAAAACAGTAGGAACAGCGGACAATAGTTTGCATAGAAAATTACAATTATTACATATGTTTTAATATATTATCTATTAAGTGCATTTCCTGATGTTATTTTAAACATACGTCCACGTGAGGACTTGTATTCTGAATTTCAGCTATATCAATCTCCTCACATACTGGATTATTTCGTAAATCTAGTCTTTTCAAATTCTTGTGTCGTTTTATTAAGTTGATTATCTCTTTTGTGCTTGCTAACTTGTTATTTCGTAAGGAAAGAACTTCGAGATTGCATAGAGTAGGAAAACGTTTTAATGACGTTAAGTCATTGCTGGACAGCGACAATTTCGCACATCGTTGTAATGTGGAAAGCTGATAGAGGGAATTTTCCAATTGATTCGCACCGAGATTTACTTCCTCGAAGAAGCTGAAGTAGTGATTATTGTGCAATTTCGTTAAGTCCAATCCCGACAAGTCAATCTTTGACTGTATTTCTAAATTGCTTTCTTCTTTCCACACTTCGAGTAGTTTATATTCCACTAAGAGTTTACTCCCTAAAATCACAGAGGTAACATGGATAGAAGCATATGTATAATAAGTAAATAAAACGTCAATTTATAGTATCATCAAAATCAAGAAATGTAATTATAAATGTAAAAGATATTACTTACGCAAATCCTTATAATAATTCTTGCGAAGACTGTCGACTTTTGATAGCGCCGACAGATTATTTAATATGTCGGTATAAAACTTTTTAAAATCGATTTTTTTCATCAGTAATACACCAGTTAATAAGGCCCACTTGTTATTTGGTTCCATTTCGGAAAGTTGGTTGTAACTCTTCAATTGTTCGTTTAATTGTTTATCGTTACTATTCTGTTTGTGCAAACTTGAATCATCTTTGTAGATCCATGCACGTTCTAACTCCGAATACGAAAGTTGGTATACTGTTTCTTGCAGTTTTATAGAAACCTCTTTGGCACGATCCAAATCTTCCAGCGAAATGGCAAATTTTGCGATTCGTAGCTTGGCAAACTTTTCGTCGGGATGTAATTGCCATTTCACGTCGACAGTTTCGCCATTTACAAATAACGAGAGTGAAATTGGTTTGATCTGTATGTTGTTATCAATAACGATGACAGCTGTATCTTTCTTAATTTGAGCACGCCACAACCTGCAGGTTGTCATGCACTTGTCTAAAAGCCATCTTTGGTAGAACCACGCGCTGGTGTCATTGGGGTCAGTAAACGTTGCATTCATGACTAAATCAAGCTCTGGAAAATATTTTATTCGTTATTTCAGAAGATATAAAATATGGAGCGCTCAATGTGAAATACATTAAAAAAAAAACTTACCTTCTCTGTATCTATCATCTACAATCGGTATCTCATCGGACATAGTGCCAAACATTTTGGTCAATATTCGACTTCTGTAGTGCCAAGATGAATAATTTGAAAAGTTACTCAATATTTTCGTGGTGGAGAACTCAAACTCCTCCTCACTGGAGATCCCAGCTTTCTGTACAACAAACTCTCTATAATCCCAGCAGTGAACTACAGTAAAAAGAAACATCTTCAAATATGCCAATTTGTCAAAAGTGTGATATTGTTGTTTCCATTGCAGTGTGCATTGAGCATATGCAATGATAAACATGACTTACTAACAATTTCTCTCATCTATATTTAGGCATTTCGCACACAAGAACAATTCCTTCTTCCAATCTGGTTCAGACATCCGTTCCATCACCCAACACCTATGATGCCACACACTATATGACTTAGGATTCTCTCTGAGGCATTGCTCGGTCAGGTTCAGCTCGTTCTCAAGTAACTGCTTGTAATCTTCCTCGCTCCTGTGTTTTCATCATTGAGTTAATTTCGTTTGTCGCATTATTTGGATATCCCATCAATGCATAACGTGACCAGATATTTTCTAATACAAAATGGATAGACTGTTGTCATTCAAACATATTGGGTTTGGCAAAATAAAGTATTTTTTTAGCACCCTTTTTGCGAAAGTCGAGATATTCAACACTTTTGATGGGACAGCGAAATAATAAAATCGAAAGTGGGACATCTGGTCACATTATCAGTATATTACCATTTGTTGTTCTCGAAAACCTCACGACGAATGTTCCACAGTGTATAAATGTCTGAGTTGTTCATCAGCATACGCCTGATGCATGTCAACAGTTCGTCGTCCCATATCTTGTCTTTTCGCTGAAACATAAATGATGTAAAAACCATATATGAAAATCGCAATGTAACAGATGCTAAGTTGTACACATGACAAAGCAAGGCAAAACCTTTTGGAACACTATAGTGATGTCAGCCTTGTATTCGGCAACCTTGGCCGCCTTTTCCCTTTTTCTTATTTCCTCCTGCTCCGCTGTCGTACGCACCTTCACTCGGCCGTGCTAAAAAAAAAATTTGCTTTTCAGACGTGTGCATATCAAGTAATGAGATATCACTCACAATTGCATATTTGCAATCATAAGGTAGCACCTGCTCAAATTCATTTAAACAATATTGTGGCAGTGTACAATATTGTATATATTAATTAAGTAAAATAATATAAGTTGAAAAAAATTGGTCCTTACCATCTCGAATAATTCTTTTATCACCCGTGAGTCACGAACACTTGGCAAATTTGCTGGAATGACGAAACGGCATTGACGATTACATCAGTGTTGCCAGGTTGGAGGATTTTCCCACGATTTAGTTATCGTGAGAGATTTTTTTAGCAGAATAAAAAAGTTCAAGAGAATTTTCAAGAAAAATGTAAAGATCTAATGTTTTAGGAATTGTATTGAATTTTATTTACAAACTATAATATGACAGAATTAATAAAAAAGAGGAGTGCTCCAGTGCTTTTGGTTGTAGCACGGAAGAGAACCGCAAAATCGTAGACATTACTTACGGAGTTTACAGACATTGGCTACGTAGTTCAATGTCCACATTTTATTGATGTGCAGAAGCGCTCCAAAATAAAGTCGCAGCTGAATCGCGGTCGTGGCGTCGTGGCTGCTTTCTGCTGTTCTTAGGCTTTTCTCTGGTATAATGTTATATCGTTGTTGTAAATAAACAGCGTTGTATAATCCATTTGATTTTACATTGTTTCTCTTTGCTTACAGGTGTTTAAATATTAACATAAATAATAAAAGGAGATATGCGGGTGTGCGAGGTTTTTGGTTGCGCCTCTCGAGAAGGTCAAGGGTTACGATTATTTTGTTTTCCTAAGAATCAAGAGCAACGTTTAGTCTGGTTGTCCTGGATCAGGGTCAACCGACCTGAATGGACTCCTAAAACGAACAGTCGCATATGCGAGGTAATTATCTGATCACCCTGGTATCATCAAGTGATGACATTCCTGAGATATGTTCTTGCTTTTCGAGTGATGTAACATTTCTATTATTTTTTATTTTTAGTTGCACTTTGCTGCAAATTGTTATGAGACGCGGGAGGATGGCAGCAAAGTATTGAAAAGGACAGCTACACCAAGTTTCCAAGAAAAGTTTGTACAAAACCTTGAAAATTTAGAGCGTTCAAAGTCCATACCAAAAAGATTTAAAATTCCTCGAAGTAGGGTAGTTCCTTTGTCAGGTGCAAAAAGCTCTTTGAAAGTGAAGAAACCAGTTGTTTTAGGGGATCATTCGTATTGCTCGATATTTGATTCACCACAGATATTGCTGTCTCAAGTGTCTCCTATAAATTCTCCGGTAAAAAAAGTTGCTAAAAATTCGTCTGTATGGTTTGCAGATTTGGATTCACAGTCCAGATCAGTTAACATTTCTTCTAGTCATTCTAATTTTTTAAATGTGTCTATGCCAACAAAAGCTACTCAGTCACCTTCATCAAGTCCAGTTAATGATCCTCTGTCTTTTGATGTAATTGATGAAGAAAAATTAATATTACCATCTAGATTGACAGAAGATGTTAGCACTCAAACAACTATTGATATATGCAATAATGTTTCTGTTCGTTCCGATAAATATGTAGCAATCACTGCAGCATTAAAGCAAGAGATAGCTGAGCAACAGAGGATAATTAAAACCTTAGAAAAAAATATGATACCACCTAAACTAACAAAAAATATCAGCACTCAAACAACTATTGATATATGTAATAATGTTTCTGTGCCTACTGATAAGTCTGCAGCAATCATTGTGACATTAAAGAAAGAAGTAGCTGAGCAACAGAGGATAAATAAAAAACTTGAAGAGGATTGCAATAAGATCAAAAAAAGCACTGAGAAAGTTTATAAAATGTATTTTAATACTAAACGCAAGTATTTGGCTTACAAAAGAAAAATGGAACGCCTGAAGAAAAAAGAAAAATAAGAGGTACGCTATTCTTTGTAAGAACCCGGTAAAAAATTTTTTATATAAACAGGGTAATATAGGATAATTGTTCTAATTACTGTCAGTGTCCTAATTACTGCCGCTTTTGTCAATTGTAGTATTAGAATAAAAAGTGTAAGAACGTATATATTAAAAATGTTTCAATGTTAGATTAAGAGTATCATAAACATAGATTAATGCATATCTGTAAATATGAAGACAAATACGTGCGGCAGTAATTAGGGAAGAAGGAGCAGTATATATGATATTAATCAGCAGGATTGGCAGTAATAGATTCATATCTTATATTTTTATTTCTTTCATTATACATAAATAATCAATTTTCAAGTTTGTTGTTTTTATTTTGTGTATATAAAAATTTTTATATATATTTTATGAAAAAGAATGTTTATTATATATTTAAAATACTAAAGTATATCAACTGTCACTATGCATAAAATGATAGTAATCAAGACAGTTATTCAACATATTTTATGTAATGTAAACATTTTTATATTAAACATTTTTTCCGGGAAGCTACATCTATAGCAAATATAAGCTTCAAGTACAAAATCAAATAAAGGATTAAATTAGAGTTTAGCTATTATAAAAGATAATTTTCTTAAAAAAAAGTGATATTAAAGAAATTAAAAAATATATTGATTTTATTTATTATTTTAGTTTTGATGATTTTTGTATAATTTTGTACAATACATTTATTCTAGAAGAGCAATTATCTTTTATCTTAACTGTTTTTTAAAAATTTATCAGAATAATAAGAAATAAATACTGAGCAAAACTTGTTAATATTATGTATTGTTGGAAATAAATAACTGGATTTTATTTTAAAATCACACAGGTTTTTCCCTCTACTTTAGCATTTCCATCATTCTGTTAGAAATGGTTCTATAAGTTTTACAAATAACCGCTTCATAGAACGCATCTTTCCATTTATTCAATTCAGAAAGCATCATCTTCAGTTTAAGTTTGCACAAGTTCGTTTGGTATTACAAGGAGTTTGAGAATTAGATTGATCTCTTGAATTTTTTGATCGTATAGTTTTCTAAATAATGTCTGAGATAGTAATAAGCCTTATGGAAAGGAGAATTTTAAGTAATATATTGCAAAAAGAATATAATATGTAAAAATAAATTTAAAAATGTAAAAATATTTTAGAACTATAAGAAAGAATGAAGTTTAAAGAACTTTTTGCAATTAAAAAATGAAGATTTATTGTATCATTTTCGTGTGAAGAGTGTGAAATGTTTGTGAATTATATAATTATCTTTAAATATGACGTCACACTAATGAAAATGTGACAATGTCATTTGTTGCTACATTTAAATCATTATTGCAAATAATTTCTTTTCAGTTTTTTCCACATCAATATTTATCAATATTATAGATTTAAAAAAATATTTTTAAATAATAAATTAGTGTTTCCATTTTTTAAATTTTGTTAATCATTTTGAAAATGGCAGTGCCAAATAAAAATTTGCAAAGAAACGTCCCTCTTAAATTTATTTTTTAGAGAAAAAGGATAGAAAGGGACGATGCAGAAGGTGCAGAACTGTGTTCAGAAATATCGCTCGGGTGCACCGAGATATCATTTTATCTTTATTTAACATTTGGTAAACAACAAGAATAAAATGATATCTCTGATGTTTTTAAACGCAGCCTAGCTGATAAAAATCGCGCGATTTTCAGTATAAATGCGATCTTTAACTCACACGTGACAGTCGTGACACCACGTGATGTTGATCAGCTGATGACAAACCCGCGTCCCGCGTTCTTGTTCTTGCTCATCGTTCAAGATGGCGTCCACCACGGTGGCGGCCACGATACGAGCTGTAAAAGGAAGGAAAATTCTTTCGATTCGCGCCGCGCTCACTCTGGTTAGCATATTATCAATTAGTCTAGCATTACCGCATTTTTTTCTTTGTTGCGAGAGTAATTGCTCGTTCGATCTACCTCGTATTTGCGTTGTAACGCATCCGCGTGTATGAAACGAAGACGAATGAATTCGGAGAAAATTAATGCAAAATAAATGCCTACGAATTCGTTCGGCGATCACCATTACATTTAACTGCAATTGGATTTTGCGACGCATTTTAATTCTTACTTATTGCGTAATTGTGCCCCACTATTTCGCAACATTGCGACATACCGATGAATTATAACCTTATCACTTTCAAAGATATATTTTCATGTAAATACTGATGATGTGTGGAAACGTTTTACATTTTAGACACCCAATGCTGTTAAGAAGATTAAGGAGATTTTGAAAGATAAGAGCGAATATGTAAGTATATGTATAATATCTAAATTACATAACAGAAATTAAAAAAACAATTTTTAAAAATTAGGACGCACAGGATTTATGCGAATTTTTAAAGCAAAATTATTAGAATTTAACTTGTATGTTCGATTTACAGATTGGTCTTAAAGTTGGAGTACGGCAAAGGGGATGTAATGGATTGAGCTATACCTTGGACTATGCGAAAGAGAAATCCAAGCTTGACGAGGAGGTGGTTCAAGATGGTGTTCGTATATTTGTCGATCGGAAGGCGCAACTGTCCCTACTCGGAACAGAGATGGATTATACCGAGAACAAGTTAAGCTCCGAATTCATATTCAATAATCCAAATATTAAAGGGACATGTGGATGTGGAGAAAGTTTTTCAGTGTAGTTAAAATTTACATAATACACTATAGTACATGTGTAATATGTAATTAATCTCTAGTTAGTTAAATTTAGGATCTTTAAAGTACCTTGTGATACCTGACAGCATATTTCTGTCTTTTCTCATGAACAAAGGATTGAGTTTCCGATGTAAAATGGATATATGTAACAATTGTCACAATTTAATTTATTATTCTGCGAGTTTTGTATATATCTTACCATACACTATTATATGTACATCTCATTACATACATTTTTTGTTTATGACGTGTTTACTATAGGATAATTAAAGTTTGAATTATCTTTTATGATTTTATATTTCATTTTTTTTTTAAATAACATTGAATGCGTGTTATATAATTTTAAAAGTACTATATATGTGTGTATATATAGATACATATATAATATATAGAAGACATATTTTTAGCTGAGAGAAATATTTATCCCAAATGCTTTTAAGAAATTTTGGGTTTGCATAGGTTTTTCTGGTTTTGTGTCAAACGTATTTTTAATATGTGCATTTAGTTAACTATAAGAAATGATTTAAAATAAATTATTTCTTATAGTTAACTAAATGCACATGTTAATAATGCGTTTGACACAAAAACAGAAAAATTATAAATTTTGATATAAAAAAATGTTAAGTAATAGCATGAAAGATAGAGAAAAGTACATTTTTTGTTCCTCGTATTTTTCTTAATTAGGTCTTAAAATTAATACAATGAAAATTATAGCTAATTCTTAGTTCCGCTTACAGAATGAAGACTTTTTTTAATGATACGATACCGCATCGTAAAATTATTACAAATGTGTCAGAAGCTGTGGTATTTCTCGAAATATTAAAATTTACTTAATTTGTCTCACCACCTTTAGATTTCTTCCAGGATGAGATTCTCTGATTTTTTGCGCAAGCCATTTTATGAATCACCAATATAGTTTAAATCCTCAACTCTTTTTGATATAATACTCTTGATTTTTGATATCTTGTCACAGAAAAATATCCAAAAATGTGACTATTAACTTTTTTCTCTTAAATCTTCGAACAACATTCCTTGATAATTAATTTTTCATTAATCTTTCTGTTAAAAAATCCTAGATAATAAGTAAAATAAAAAGAAATACTTTTCTTTGACTTCTCAAATTGTAAAATAAATTCGTAATGAAAGGAATTCTTTTTAAGTTTATTTTTAACAGATTACGCTAATTCATAAAAAATTTGAAAAAGCCTCCTTAAAATCATTACGACTACCTGTGCTATATTTGGGACGTTTCTGTTGGTATGTGCGTGCAACAATCCCAAAGATCCATTACTTTGGAAACACGAACGCATTGTATCTTATAAGGGTACGAGCAATTTTTAATACCTATTTATTAAAAGCGCGATATGCTAATCTTCGACGAGATGCGTCGGGGTGGTGAGTGATGCATGGCCAATTGTTAATTGACGCGTTAACCGAATTCCATGCAAGGAAATTCTGGCGATGGCACGAGGCGGATCCGCCGTCCGCCTACGTGTACATATTTAGATTCGGTTTTATACCTTTTTTCTTCTTTCTCTTTCTTTTTTTTTTACAACGCCAACTCATTTCGGGTGTGGGAACCAGTGGGAACACCCGGATCATCCGCCGTGACCGTGAAGCCCGTCGTCTCCCCGTCTTTCTCGGGTCTCTAACGCGTGGCATTTACGACGATACAACTTGCGAAATCATGATTTTCACGACGATAATGTTATTATCGTGATCGGCATATATCTTGTCGACTTACTTTGGTCCTCGTGAGTTCAAAAATCTTTCGATGGACGCGCCGAAATTTATCTGACCTCTCTCGCATAAATAATCCTATATACTCCGCGGAATTTATTAGATACTCCGCACTTTCTTTTATATATTTACATTCTTTCGACAGTTTAGGGCGACTGTATCCCGATCGAAGTTGAATGAAAAGTTAGGTCTTCCTGCTAAAAAGAAAGTTTATATAATCATCAAAGTTTATATAAATATATGTATATACACTGAGAAAAAAAATTATTAACTTGACCAAGTTTTTCAATTTGATTGAATTTCTTCAATTCAAGTATTTAAGTTAAATATACATGTAGTTAAGTTAAATAAATGTTTAAATTGAAATTCAAATATTTTATTTGTATTTAAATCAAATTTGAACTGAAAAAATTTAATCGAGTTGAAAAATTTAGTCAAGTTAGCAATTTTTTTTCTCAGTATAATTATATATATATAAATGTATTATTTTTGTATATGTAGAAAAAATAATAAAAAGAATTGAAAAATTATTAAAAGGATAAGTTTTGCATTATTTTTTTAATAAGAAGTGAAATTTTTGAGGAAATGGTAAGCCACCGAGAATATCTTGTCAAGACAGTCACTACGGAGCGTGCATAAGAATTTTTATTTATGAAAGTTCGAGAGATGCATATTTGAGAAAGGTTGCACATATTATAATTTTACTTTTTATAAAGAAAAAACAATGCAAAAGTTATTTTTCTAATTATTTCTTAATTATTTTTCTTATATATATAGACAGAGATTATGCAATCATAAAACAGAATTCCATTTTTCTACTTTTATGTATTACGTATAATGCAAAAAAACTACTTGAAGAATCGGAAATATACACACACATGTATAATATACAAACACATATCCACACGAATGAAATAGAATCCTATCCTGAGATCTAGCGCGAATTATAGATCATTTGGAGTGGATTCAAGATTTTATCGTATGATGTTTTGCAATTTGCATATGATTCCTAGTATTTTCAATTGCGTGACGTAAAATCTAGCGATCTATAAAACTGGCTTGTCACTCCTGGACTCGTCATAGATGAATCAGTTGATTCAATCACCGTGTTTGACGCGTAAGTGGATAAATGCCATAATTATTTTCATTTCTTAATGTTATTATCAGGATTACCGCGCATTTTTAATAAAAAAAATTTACAAAGAGTTGAAATACTTTTTACGAAAATTTTTCTTAGAATTCTTTATACATAATTATTTTTTATAAAACTTTTCTGCATAAATGTCAGAATTTTTCAGAATTTCTGTATAATCTTAAAATATATTTCGCAGAGACATTAATTCATGTCGAATCGATCAGTAATTTCGGATCAAAAGAACCATATTGATATCACTTTGAGCTTGAGATTTTACATATAAAGGAATGTACGCAGAATTACAATATGTATCTACAACCTTGTACGAATAATCTTCATATTGATTGATGAGAAAAGAAAGTTTCTTGATGAAGTGTGATCCAGGAATTCGCATATAGTTAACAAGCTTCCGCGCATCGGTAATGTAGAGGTGAGATTTATTTAAATTATTATTATTGTATCATCATAATCCTCGTCATCATCATTATAATTTCGAGCTCTGGCAATGCTTGAAACATTAAAAAAAAAAAAAACTGTTGCGATTGTAGTTCAATAATAACTTTAATAATTTTTATATTTAAAAAATAGCTTTAATAATTTTCCTTTTTTTTTATTTAATTTTTAGAATGAGAAGTTCCGTTTGTCAGACGAACAATCATTACCTGATAATTCGTGCACAGAGAGAATTTTCTCTTGGAATTTATCTTCAAAATTATGCTAGTCATGGACGTCGAAGAACGTTAGTATACTTTTAGTAAACTTTTATCGAATTATTCTATAATATAAAATAGTTTTTTAAATTTTGCTAAAATTGTAACGAAATTCTTCGAACTCCACACTTTGCCCCATTATTATCACGAAGGTAAATTCTAGGAGAAAATTCCCTTTTTATGGAAACGCGTTCGAGGTGCGTGGACAACATGTTCTGCGCGCGCTCGTCTCGTCCGCGATCGCGGGAATAAAATTGGTGAGGCGTCTCGGATGAATCGAGAGGAATCAATGCGACGTGTTGACCGGCATAGGATATCGAAGGACAGCGGCGATCCGCGCCTACCAAAATGGTAGGGGGGTACCAGAGTTCCGGAGGATGGTATAAGAGAAGAAGGGATACGAAACCAGCGCCAGTTATATTGACTTTCTTTTAAGCGACACGCGCGTTACACACGTACACTCTCCGCGGGAGGATACACATTAAGTAAGTACCACGCACTCGGTTTTTATTTGTTCGAGCACGCGAGGGTACGAGGCGAGTAAATCGCGTACTTATCGCGCCGCTGTCACCGTACGCCGGCCGCGGCTGCACAGTCATCCCGCGAGGGTACTCGAAGAAGAGCGACCCGAGTACCGAAACCGGTAAACGTTTCGACAAACTCGACACCGGATGCTGCAGACATCGAAAAAAAAAAAAAAAACACTCACCTGGACGCACCTGCGCGCGTCAATTGTCGCGTTTCAATTGTCCGCGAGTGAAGCGGAGATCTTCGCGGTGCAGCGAGGTTTGTCGAGATTGCATCGAATCGTGCTCCGAAATCTTCGATCTGCAGCGGGTGCACTTCTTCGACATTTATTTAATCAATTTGCGAGATTATTAACTAACGCTTTTTTGCTTCCACAAATGACAGTTAATAATAATAGGGGATAGAAGGGACAATGTTAATTCGCATTACTTTATTAGCTCGGGAAAAACTTGATTAAAACTTAAACACAATTTTCTTGAGTAACCGAAAGCAGTTGCTCAATTAATTTCAAATCAAATTCAGCTAGTCGTTAGCAGAAATTTTATTTTAATCTTCGTATTTTGCCAGGTTAAGTTGCTAATGTGACTAAATTTACTTCAACTTGATTAAATTTCTTCAGTTCAAGTATTTATGTATTTAAGTTGGCAAAAGTCGTCCGTCCGCCGTAGATATCGGACCTGCTCGAAAATTAATGTCGAAATGTAGGGCGTTAGAGATTTAAACGTTAAGTAAAGTCCGCTGCATCCTTTCTCCGGTTGCCCGCGCGACGTTTTCGAAAGACGGAAGACGAGAGTTCTTTTCTCGAGATAAATTACAATTAAATACGGCCCACATCGCCGGCGACTCTCCAATTAATCAATAATATTTTCTCGACCGCAACATGCAATAACAGTGTACGCTCTCGGCAGCGGGTAAAAAAAAGAGCGCCGAGATTAATGCGTTTCATCAATAAAAATTAATGGCCGCCGTATGAGGGAGCGCGTATGTGAACGGCGTGCCTAAAAATACCCCAAGAAAACGGGTTCCGTTCCTTCCGCGTGCACGCGAAATCCGATGGGTATCGAACAAGAGAACTGCGATTCCTTTTTGGCCATTCTAATTTCGATCGATTAGTAAGAACAATTTTACGACCCTCAACTGGACATCGCGTCCGAGTTGCCGGAAGGCGTTCTTTGACATTAAAGGCTGGCTGAAGATGATTACACGGAAAGAACAGTAGCTGAAGTATCTAAGACATTAGCTAGATACAGATGTGAAACTAATTTTATTGGCTCATCAAAATAATTGCGAAGGACGTTCAGGCAAAATTAGCGATGCTGCAAAAAGTTTCGACATTCCAGCAACCAGTTTGATCGTCCTATAATTATTTTAATGATTTCTGATGAAATTATTTTTAGATCTGCATCCAGCAAAATTTTCACAGAAGTGAAGAAAAAGTTTCTTCCGATTAAATCATTTTCTTTGATTTAAACAAATATTAGTCAGTTAAAATAATTTATTTTTAAATTCATTTAGAGAATATTTTGTTTAATCAAGGAAATGATCTTATTTTAAAATTGTTATTTAATTTGAAGCTTATTATTAATCGTTTAATTAATATAACTATAATAATTGTATAAATGATTAATTAATATAATTATTTTATTAAATAATTGTGTGTTTAATTAACATAAATTAAATTTGTAAAAAAAGGCGCGCGTTGTTTCGTTCTAGTGTTAAAAAAAATATATTTATTTGGAAATCAAATTTTTTTTCAGTTTAGATACTTCGGTAAAACCCATTCTTTCCATGTAGACGATCCAGGCATAGGGATCGAGTGAGTCACGATAAAATTTCGCATTTTTCAAATCGCATCACGATTCATCTCCCTGTCGCTGTTTACGGCAGAGAAGATTGTCTAGTTGCCTTTTATCTGTCTTTTTCGCAGCACGAATAACTTAACGTGGACGCAAAAAGTGCGCGTCAAATTTATGGGAGAGAACGTAAGAGAGTCTCGCGTCATCCGAGACCCATTTCAAGGGTATGGCCACCTTCCGCGCGCTTCCGTCCGTCAGAGAATTGTTTCAAAATGCTAATTTCAAATGTGTAAAAATCCCAATACGTAAAACTCGTGAACGACTGTGCCTATCGTAGACCCTCCTCGTATAATTTACAAAAGTATTTCGAGGAAAATACAGTATCGATTAAACGAGGAACAGCGCCCAATAAGATAATTCTCCTTCGGAGCCTTGACTCTACCCGGGACTTCGTCCCAGAAACTTGAATCATCCGTGCCGGGGTTTTTTTTTTTACCGTAGCATCATCTTCGTCGTAATTGACCATTTTTTTTCTTTCTTACGAGTTTGTAGGCTGACCGTTCAGACACACAAGTGGAATTAGGTAATCCCGCTCGATGAGACCGATTCCGAGGTGTCCTCCTCGCGAGCGCGAATATACACATCGTTCTCGGCGACGGGCAACGAAAAATCGTTCCGATACATCTGAAATATTCATGAGGATCATATACTTGGGAAAGTGCTATTTATGTGGCTCTACGTACGCTTTCAAAGACTCATCTTCTCTCTTCAAGAATTCGTAAAACGCGCATACAACATTTCGTGAAATCTGACTGAAATATCGAGACAGACGTCACATGTCTTTGGTCCCCGAATTTGTTTCAGTTCATCAACTGTGTCTAAGAAAAGAAGAGAAAGGAAACGATAAGTGTCTAAGTAAAGGAATTCACACTGAGAAAAAAAGATGTTTCAGCTTTATCAAATTTTTCAGAACCTGATTATAAATTTCTTTAGTTAAAATGTTCATATATTTAATTTAAATGAAATTTAATCGAATTGACAACTTTAAGAAAAATTTAGTCAAGTTAACAACTTTTTTCTCCAGTGCACGACCATTTTTCGTTGGATCCGAGCAGTCACGAGACGACATAAATGCAAACCAAATTAGGCAGATTTTGCATAGAATGGACCGAAATCGAGTCTGGCTTAAAGATCGATTTGGATATTCGATTAAATCAGCCGCAATCTATCTGGTTTTCCAATGCCGTATTTGTAATTCGGAATTGCCTCGAAGACTTTCGCCGAGAGTAAGTTTCGGCGCCCTCGAATTCTTCGAGGGGAACACGCGTCTTCGTGAACATAAAATCGTTTACCGAATATCCTGTACGGATGAAAACGTGATGTCGCGTCACGACAGCTGTCGACTTTCGACCCGTTAAACGGTCGCAATAATGATTCATGAAATTACATCAGGTTCTCCTCCCTCCCGCCTCACGTGTCAATTTTACGGGATAAAAAAGGACACACAGGTAAAAATAACCGGTAATCTCTCGGATAATCTCTCGGGATAAGACCGTAAAAAAAAAAAAACGAGAGCCACACGACACGGCCTTGCGTAGGTAGTTAACAACAGTGTGGAAGTAACCTCTGCAAAATTATGTGGCAATCATAATTTGAACTTAATTAAATACCCTGCGAGAGCGCGTCGCGACGTAATTATGCGATTTAAATCGTTCCGAAGTTATTTTTAGGCGATCGCAGCTGCAAATGAAGAAGAGAGATCTACGTTTCTTCGCCAAAGATTTCGCAACATTAATTCACATTTCTTACGGCATCGAACAGAAGATGATAATTCTCTACCTCGTATCGTGATCTATCGTTGATTGTTTTCGCATAATTATTGTTAATTCTCATGCAGAAATGCACTGTTTCGTGCCGAATATATCTACAACTCTTCTTTATTCATGCAGTATATTAAACAGATAAATAAGATAAAATGATATAATTCAGGAGAAGGTATACTAGAACAATCTCCTGTCTTTCGATTAGAAATGCAGATAATATAAATTAGAGTTACAATAGTTTTTCGCGTTCATGAAAATTTAATTGTCAATACGATTTTCTCAATCACGTGGGACAACCACGCCTATTCGTATCAAGATCTGCAGAACGTATCGAAAGATCACGTAAAGACGTTTTTTTATATGCTGGGAAGTATTTACCAATTCGCGGATTGATAATATTAATTCAAATATGACGCAACGCGCATTTAATTGAATTCCTCGTTCTCGTAAATTCGACCGTCTGGAATGCATAACAGTTATACGACGTGACATAATGCTCGAGTCGTTTCATCGAGTATGTCACCGTTTTAGCGCGCGACGGCATTCTCTTTTCACCAAAAATTCAACCCGCAGCTTCTTCGCGGCTCGCCTTCCCGATCGAAGATACTGGCGCGACGTGCGTGGGTGCCCCGTTATGGCAACGCGAAATAATCGATTGCGTATTGTACATATCATGAAACTCTTCGCATTCCTCAGCACGTGTCGCGGCTGCTGTGATGCACGCTCTTCTTCCGCGTATATACGGGGAAAGGCCGCGGTTCGCGGGTTACGTATTTGGCTGTTACTTTAACAACAATAAAAAATAACAAGGCTAATGAGAGTCAGCGCGGTTACAAATGCGCAATCAAAAACACACAGATCTTATTACATGTGTTTATTCATATAACATAACAATGGAAACGAACGTTTCGACTCGCTTTGGTCTTCCTCAGCGTATTAATATTAAAAGAGATTTAGCCGACATCAATCCATAATGCTGGAAATTCCTCAGTGCTGAGGAAGACTCTAAAGTGAGTCGAAACGTTCGTTTCCATTGTTATGTTATATGAATAAACACATGTAATAAGATCTGTGTTTTTGATTGCGCATTTATAACCGCGCTGACTCTCATTGTTATTTTTTATTGTATTTAATTTCGAGAGTCTTAGTTTACTTATTATTTATTTTGTTACTTTAACGTTTTGCAATCCGAGCGGGCGTTCCGGAAGTCACCTGTAAGGAAGGGGATGGGGGGGAGGACGAAAAGTCAAAAAGTCGAGGCTGAGTGATCGGAGGATGCTCGGATGGGAATTCGACCTCGCTCGTCCCTTCACGAATTAATCCTAGTGTCGTTGCTCGACACCACGCCGCACCGGTGGCAACGGCTCTTCAAGGCCGGCGTAATTTCCTCTTTGAGAGTCGCCCTGAGGATAATTAATGGTATGTTGTTCCTCGTAGGAAACAGACACGAAAACAAATCTGTGTAAATCTGCCACAAAGGGAACCGGGAAGGAGGGGAAGAGAGGAAGTTTGCGAAGCTCCACGTTTTGGTCCCCACGTTACCTTCTTCTTTCTGCGCGATGCGCACAGTTAATCAGCTGTTACCACGCGCGTCTTGCAATTAGTCAATTTCAAGGCGTTGTTCTTGTGTCAGCTACCATACGAATTTTTTTTCTGCTCTTGAGTCCGAACAAGAGTTTTTTACAGATGCAATTAGCCGCGTCTATATATTCATATAGGCATATATATTCAGAAAAGATTCAATAGGCACAAGTATAATTAGTTTCTTTTAATAATTTTAATGCAGTTTGTATGTATTCCATTTTTTTCCGCCGCGAGGATTCAATCCCATTTTAACTTACTTCTCAATGCCATACGAATCGTTATATCCGGATTAATAAAACTGCGATTTTGCCAAAACAAAAAAGAGGCGTTTTTTTTAAATAGTTTAGTTAGATTATTCGGTAGATCTATCATTTTTATTACATTATAAATTAAATTGTAAGATATAATTTACATTTTTATAACAGTCGTAAAGAAATACAGTATATTTTAACTAGTAGCATAATTAATTAAATACTTGGTCTTATCTTATTTACGGATACCGTAGATCGGATGAATCAGACATCCAGATTAATAAAACTACTAGAGGAAGAGATTTTAAGTTCCGTTAGCTAGATGCGTTACTCGGTAAATCTATAATTTTTATTGCGCTATAAACTGAATTATTAGATACAAGCTACATTTTTTCTCAAGAAACTTATCTTTTCGTAAATTTTTGAAAGTGGTAAGGAAGTACATACAGTGTCCTAACCGGTAGCGCCTTTAACAAAATATTAAATACTTATCCTTATCTTATTCGATTCCGTATGAATCGCATATCCGAATTAATAAAACTATGATTTAACTTAAACAGAAAAAAAGGCATTATAATAATTTCATTATTTAAATGCGGTTGGTTACTCAGTAAATCTATATAATTTTTATTATACTATAAACTGTGAATTATTACATACGATTTACATTTTTCTTTTTCTCAAAAAATAAGCTTGACTTTTTGCAAATTTTCATAACAATGGTGAAGAAGTACAGTAGGTTTTAACTGACATCATTAATAAAATATTAAATATAAATATCCTTATCTTATTTATCAATGCCGTATGAATCGTCCTATTGCAAATTCTCGTATGTTCCTGTCCGAAATTCGTATGTGAACATTGTTCTTACAAGATCTCACAAGAATTTGTATAATTTTTGTAAGGAAGGTCTTGTAAGATTTTGTAAGAAAAATGTTCACATACGAATTGCGGACAGGAATGTACAAGAATTTGCAATAGGGCGATGTACATCCGGATTAATAAAATTATAATTCAACCTCAGAAAGAGATTTTAATAAAACTACGATTCAATCCTCCAGAACAGAAAAGAGCATTTTAACAGCTTCATTAGATAGATGTATTTACTCGATAGACCTACAATTTTCATTACACTGCAAAACTGAATTTTACATAAGGTGCAATTTAAATTCTTTCTCACGAAGCTTGTCTTTTCACAAATTTTTATAGCAGTGGTAAGGAAGTACAATATGTCCTAACCGACAGCGAAATTATCATTAACGAAATATTAAATACGCAAGTCTCCCATGTTGCCAAGCAGCATCCGTGGCTTGAAAGGGGTCAATGGCGACTTGATATTTCGTTAGTAAATATAATTACCGATTTCTCTTGCAAGACGAAAACATCCTCGTATAATATTCGCGCGGACATTTTACGACTCGCGGGTCGTTCTCTGCTCTCGAATCTACGCATTACCTTTGCCCGCTGGACCCCCATCTCGCTTATGATGGCGCAATCGCGCGTCTCGAGATTGTGAATAGAGTCCATGTCACGCAGAAGGTTAAATGCGTGAAAATACGAGTTATGGCGAAAACCGACGTAGATATATTCAAATATTCATATTAAAGTATCACCGATGGCGAGTCCAAGGCCCGATTGGTTACAGTTTTTTTCAAGCAGATTCGACCGGGACTAAAGGGAAGGACGTATCTGGAAACACAACGATTTTCTCTCTATTTTATTTGGGAGGGAGGGCTGGGGAAGGCTGCGAAGAGATAGAATAACTAAATCGATCTATTATCGCGATCTAAAGCGGGATCCCGAGTTACATCATCATCCTCGCGTGCGAAAGGAGACATTGGTAACGCGTGAAAGTGTCGGGTAAAAATGAGACTGGCCGGTTTCTTTGACTGCTCGGTTTATTCTACTTGCTAACGGAGCAGTAGCGGTGGTCATTAAAAATCGGCGACTTTACACACACGAATACGAGATCGGCCTGATGTCCGCCTGACTTTGCTCTCTCGCTCGGTTAGTTAAAAAAAGATGTGACTCTTGTTCCAGCTAATGTTCATTTCTACAGGTACAGATTGACTTTAATTGCGGTTTGACTTATTCTTTATCTTTCTCTAGCTGCAATATCCATTTCTATTAACTTCGATCTCGGTTTAACTTATTTTTTGTCTGACTCGGTCATTCGGAAAACTCAAGTCGATTTTTTTCCAAATTGAGATATTAGGGGAGATTCAGAATCAGATGAAGCAGATACACAATTTCCTTCAAATATCTCAATTTGACAAAACTTGATCTGTGTTGTTTTTCAAATGATCGATTTAGATAAAAAGTAAATTAAACCAGGATTAAAATTAATCTACATTGATAGAAAAGAACATAAAGGACACGTATTGTCGGTACATCAAACCGTTGTTACAGCAACAGTTGGTCGGTAGTTAAGCTCGATCTCGCAAAGTCAAACACAATTATCGAAGCAGCCTCGTTGCCGTTACATCTGTCAGCGAGTTCGACAGTCCTAAGTGGAATTAAGCGGTGAGGCAGGCTTTCGTAGGGTGTCCCAAAAGAGACGCGCGAAAGTAACGCGACGTCCGTCGCGTCGCCGAAAGAATTCGGACCTTTGAACTCCCCAAATCTTGTTTATGTAATCCTGGCAAGCCCCGGCGCCGAGGCATCATCGGACAGTGTCGCGGATGCGTTCGATATTTCGTAAGGCCGGTGTATATTCCCGAGGATCACGCCGATGCCATGCGGAGATATAATTGAGCTGGAGAGAGAGGAAGAGAGAGAGAGAGAGAGAGTGATGCGGACGCGGACATGTGCGAGAAGGGACGGCCATCCTTGATTGCTTTCTCATTTTACGTTTTGCGGGTGGATCAGGTCTGACGGGAGATTGGCCCGCCGTCGAATCGTGGAATGCAAATAACCGGCGAAAGTTAACTTAATTATGAGGTCGATCGGTTTATCGAGTGAAAAGCTAGAGGCGACGACGACTCGATTAAGGCACGCTCACCCTCTTGTCTTAATTTTTTTTTTCGAGATACACCGGATTGACATGTTCCTCTTCTAGAAGATATATAGAATCTTTATTCATGAAATGCAAGACTGAGTCACATAATTTACCGAAATGGATAAAATTTTACCAATACATTTTCTATGCGTCCATCGAAATCTCTTTATCGCTCTTGATGAAGAGTTTCAACTATTGCGGCAAGCCGTGAAATCATTGCGTAATATTTTCGTAGCAGTCTTATATAAATTTTTTATTTAATTTAATAACGTTAATACATATGTAGTTAACGTTAAAATTAACTAAAAAATCGTTTGCATAATTTCTTCTTCTATTTCATGTTGTCCTACTAATGACATATAGAGTAGGAGCAATGACAACGTAGGAATGATTTAAAAATAAATTAGATACATAGTTAGAAAATTTGTGTTAAATTTAAATAATGCATGTCCCAAACGATCTACTCAAATTTTTGTGTTAATTTGACACAAGATCATTATAATAGAAAATAACGTACATATTATGTGAAAAATTAATTCAAAAAATTAACTAAAAATATGTAACTCTTCGACAAAGTTTGGAAACAAAATGTGGAAACATTTCTTCAATAAAATTAACATTTATAATATGTTGACACGTACATTTTATCCATTTATCTTAGACTTCATGTTTTAAAATTACATTATTATTATTGGTTTATTCGCTCATAAATTGTGTTCAACGCTAAGAAATGTTAAATATTGATTTAACACAAAATGTTCAAACAACATAATGTTAAATTAACACTTGGATATTAAAAATTTAACACAACAATTTTAAAGAGGACCGGTTTTAACATAATACACAAAATGTTCTTTACTGTGTATAATTCGGTATTACGAATTTAATGCAGTGTTGGACTTTGTGATTTTCGACAGTGAATAATTCCATAGACGTTAGTATCCCGATGTTGAAACGCGGTTCTTATTTATTCTCCTCCTCTCCTTCCCTTCAGTATCCACGAGTGGAGGAGCATCTTTTATACGGTCGGCCGTAACGGGACGCGCGGGAACAATATCTCGATCCTGATAATCGCCGACACGGCAGGCAAAGACGAATTTCATAATTCACGCGGATGACATCAGAGAGACGCCTTATTATTTAGCGACCTTGCTCCTCTCCAGCGGGCTTCGAAACAGCCGCGCGGCTCCCACAAGCAGCCGCTCGGCCGAGGAACTTTCCCAAAAGTAAAATGCATACCGGGCGAGAGTAATAGGAGGTCAAATTCTCCGGCGTGAGAGGAGAACGTCCGAGTTTCCGGGAAGTGACGACCGCCCGACTTTTAATTTCTCTCCCGCGAGTTCCGCGATGTCGTCTTTCGATCATTATCTCCGCGTTCGCTCTCAGTGCTCTCACGGGTGGAGGATCGCGAATTTTATATTTATGTAAAAACTGATCCTCTTATTAAAACTTTTTTGTGTTGAATTTTTGAAATATTAATTTAATCTGAATTGTAATTGAGCATAATACGATTGCGTTATTTGAATATTTTGTGTTATATTGATATTAACATATTTCAATATTAAACAACACAATTTATGAATATAATATAAAAATAATGTAGTTTTGGAACGTAAATTCTAAGATAAATGAATAAAATATTCATGTCAGTATATTATAAATAACTTATTAATTTTATTGAAAAAACATACTTTCATAATTTATTTTTAAATTGTAATATTAAATTGTTTTAATTTTAAATGTTACATTTTTGTTTATTTTTTTCCACATAATATTTGTGTTATTTTCTAACATATTTATCTTGCCTTAAATTAACACAAAAATTTGAGCGAATCTTTTGGAACATGCAGTATTATGTTAAATTTAACACAAAACTTTTCTGTTATGTATGTCGACGCCGTTCAATGCTGAAAATGCATCAAGATAATTGTGAAAAACAATTTACTTTATTGAAAACGATCGTAGAAACGATGATGAAATTATGGCTTTACGCAAAGAATCACGAATCTACAATCGATTAGAATCAAGTCGAGGATTAAAGCCTGTTTTCTCAACCTTGGTTTTTTTCACCACGATCCCGGCATAAAAATGCCGATTTTATAATATCTTAAATAAGGAGAATTACGACGGTTGCGCCACTGGCACAGTACGATCGCCTGAATGAGAACATAAAGAACTGCATCAATTGTTTAAACATTCTTGTAAAAAAGAAAGAGAAAACTGGAAGAACAATAAGAAGGCGGTATTTTATCTTTTTTTTATGTGCTTTGCATAATTTTCAATTGTGCGTATCGTCTCATCTTTTGTTTGTCGCCGGATTTCATTTACGGGGCGAGGCCGCGATATGAGATCGACGGATAACGTCGTTACCGAACGGCTATCGTGCTATCAGACAAGCGTTTTGGAAAGTTAGACCGATGAGTGCCGTGAGATCATTTTTTTCGTTTCTTCTTTTCGCGAGGTCGCGCACGCACGGCCTGAAATTCGGACGACCCAGAAACATCACACGTCCAGCACGCATAGTACACACAATAGACGAGTGTGACCGAACGATTGCTTTTTCTCACCGATCCGAGATATTGCGCTCTGAGGCAAAAAAAATATGACGCAATGAGAAGGCAGACTATAGCTTCATTAGACACCCATTTATTAATCGCTATGAGAAAAAGAGAGGCGTCCCTTTATTCGAATTTGATTGATGAGGCGCTAGGCGGTCAAAATATCAGGCACATCACGCTGACATTTGACTCGATAGATCGAACGGCTCGACACAAAAAAGCTCTTAAATATTTTCGAAGTTACCTTATCGTCGAGAGAGCGAGGAATAGAGTTCAAAGATAATAAAAGATGGATTTATGCACCGACTCATAAATCCATCTTTTATTATCTTTGAAAATTATTAATATTTATAAATGCCATTGGGAACGTGTTAATCTTCTTGGTTTTTCCCAGAATATAAATATGAATACTCAGAAAAAAAACTGTAAATATCACAATAAAAACTGAGAAAATTTAGAAATTAATGAACTTAGAAGTAGTTTAGATTTAATTTTAGCTATTAAAAAATTATTAATATACTAGACATTCAGTGTGACAAATTATAAGTATATAAAATTTTGTAATTGAAACTAGGACAAATAACATAAAAATATAGATTTAAAACATAAATGAATAAAATGTATTAATTTAACATATTATAAATAAAAATTAAATAGAAAGAAATTTTTACACGGAATAATTACTTTGATATAAAATAAACTCATCTTTTTATCACACACCCATAATTATTTAAACATGTATGCTTTATATTTTTACTACAGAATAAGCCTCACTTTTTTTTAAAATAACGCCATGAGTGTTTGCAAGAAATATGTTATGTATGTGTGTGTGTGTGTGTGTATATATATCGATAACCGAATCAACATTCGGTGTGTTAATTATGTAGCTGTTTTAATTATGTATAGCGAGATGCCGGGTATCGGTGAAAGTACTTATTGATTGACAAATCGAAAGTAAGTTTCTACTTGGCAGCTATTCGGCGATTGGCATTATTAATGAGGACGTGAATATTTAAGTATTTACGCTGTATGCATATTACACCCACATTACAAAAAACGCTCGATGAAATGCGTCAAAATCAGCGGATTATTTATGTGCTTTCGTGTCGCAACAGACGGAGAGAGAAAGAGAAAGGAAAAGAGAGCGAAAGTGAGAAAGAACGAGAGAGGGATGGAAAGGGAAAGGGAAGGGAAAGGGAAGAAAAAGGAAGAAGAATTTTCAAACGGTTTCTGTGTGCTAAACGAGAGAGATCGTACCCGGATCTTAATTTCAATTCGGCTCCATACCCGAGTCATTAGGACGGCCGGCGGATTATACGCGAAATTCGACAAGTCTGATTTGTGCGATATTCGGGTAATCTCTGTAATTCAATGAAGGAGAAAGTAGTAGCACTAATGTATACGCGCGCGCACGCACGCGCGTGAAAGTGCGCGGCCGAGGATACATTTGCAAAATAATATTTGATCGGTCTGGACCACTGGACCGCGCGCGGTCCATTCCCTGCCACACCGCACCGGTGTGGTCATGTGGTGTCCACCGTGCGCGGCGCGGTGCCGCTTATCATGGAAATCGAACTCGTGTCGTGAATTTTCGGCGTTTGCGGCTATACCACGCACTTTCTCCGGCCCGCAGGACGAGGTGCCGTTAATCCTGCACGATCGGTGTTATTATTTTTACCGTCGTCTTAACAGCCGGAAAGCGTACCTTAAGCTTGAAAGTGAAAAGCAAGGACTCCCGTTGCGAGACGTCGACAGCTCAGAAAAAAATATTACAAACTTCCGGGCCATTCGATTTTTGTAAAAAAAGGAAAATGTCGCAAAATCTAATAAGTATTAAGCATTTTCGAAATACACAAAATGTATAAAATTTGCAGGTCTTCCTACCCTATGAGTTATCTTTGACTTTTATGAAGCTTAATTTTAATAGAAATCCTTTCTATGCAATATATTTTATATTTTATTAGAAAATATATCAATTTTGTTGTTTTTTTTTATTAAAATAATAATTTTCAAAGATAATAAAAGATGGATTTATGAGTCGGCGCATAAATCCATCTTTTATTACCTTTGAACTCTATTCCTAATAGCCTATAATTTTTGTTTTAACTTTAATTGTTTATTAATAATTTTTACATTTCTTAAAATTTTATTTTAGCTTTTTTACATTATTTACAATAATAAAAAAATTATTTCAAACATATTATTAATTCTTACAAAAATGTAACATTGTCAATTAAATTGGCCAGTAATTAATATTTATTTTCAGTATTAAAAGTACTGTTGTTAGTACTTTTAATACTTGAAAATAGTAATTTAATATTGCCAGTATTGTATTTCTGTAAAAAGATTATCAATACCAATTAATTTCTTGACGACTAAATAGAAATAAATCTCTTTCTATGTTCTACGTTTGTCGTGTTGTAACTTTATAGTTTATTCTTTAGTGGGAGTCGAAAAACTCATTTGTTTAGTAGAAAGTGAAAAGAAATAGAAAGCGATTTAAACATTTTTTAATTAATTACTATAATCGATGACCAGAGGAATTTGATTTCACCCAAGTGATTCTCCCCCAATTCCTCATTTCCTACGAAAGAGCACATCTCTTACGATTGTAAGAAGTATGCTATCCGGAGGTTATCTCGAAAAAAAGACACACACGGAGAGTCATCGCATAAACTTAACATATTTGACAAGCGTGTTGTATTGAATTTTTTACGATATAATGTTAGGCGCGAACAGCGTGTAATTTAGCGCACGCGTCACTCTCACGCATAACCCGTTCGCGCGCTGGATTGCAAAGCAAATCCTTAGATCATCGGAAACATACGAGACTGGGGGAAATCCGTAATGAGTTCATCGCGTCATCTCTCTCTCTCTCTCTCTCTCTCTCTCTGGATTCCGAATTCCACGGCGGTCTTCTTTTTTGCGATAAGATACACGCGAGAGTGACTCATGAAATTTGATCGCGGCAGGATAAATATATTCGCGTAACACGCGGCAGGATGCATATCAATCAATCTCCGTCCACATCGTTAAATATTTCTCATTTGCTTCACAGTAGCAGTATTAGTTATCTTCTACGACTGAAACATTCGGTCTGATCGCAAATTTTAGATGCTTTTTCTCAGGTATTTTAGAATTAACGTTGAAATTAAGAATCTTCCCTGGAGAAAATTTTTCTTAGAATTTTTATATGGATCGGAAGACTGTTTTTAGAAATACTGTATTTTTTTCATACAATAGAACTTTTTATATATGTAAATTTTTTAATATTCTTAGATTTCTAAGATTTTTGATCCTAAAAACTTTAAATACTTTAAACTTCTTCAGATTTTATCAGACTTTATAAAAAACAGAATGAGAAATCTTAAAAATCTTGAGATATTTCAGACTTCATAATATGATCATGTACAGTACAGAGAATTCTAGAAAAGATTGTAGACTTTCTCAATATTTCTGAAGTTCCAATTTGTATAAAATATCTAAGAAATTTTCTAAAAAGTTATAAAATTATACAGAAAAATTCTGAAAAATTCTGTAAAAATTTTTGAACAAAACTTTCTCTCTCTCTTTCTCTTTCTCTCATCAGGGTTAAATTATCACATTGTTAAATTATCGTAATATCTAACTGAACTCAGAACTTTGCCAGTTGTACATTACAGAGCACAAGTTTTATTCATCTGATACACTCTAGCTTAAGAACTGTCTATTATTGAATCTGACGTCTATGACATCTTTTGTTCGTCAGATTATAAGCTACGTCATGTGAAAATCATCTCATTTTACTGGGAATTTCCCATACAGTTTTCTATATAATTAATGCAGGGTTCTCTGACATTTAACATGGATGAGGGTGGAAACTGGATTGTCAGGTCGCCAATAGCATTTCACTTCATTTGTCGTTCGCGCTGTAACCCTGACCTGACCTAATCCAGCGGGATGACATCATTGATAGGAGGATGTGTTAGCACCTACACTCGGCGGGCATGTAAATAAGGATCGATACGCTACACTCCATACGCGGTTCGGGCCATAACGCATAATTTTCATTTAAATAAGCGAACGACAAAAAGAACATGCATGGATCCTTGAACGCGATTATTTCATCCGTTAGAAAATCCAAGCGATACGAATACGAAAATGTTCCTATTCATACGCCTCGCTATTGATATCTGCGCGTCCCACGCGATCTCTCTTTCGCAATATTAGATATAACATACAAGGTGTATACAAAATCGTATCTCGTCACTAGGCCGTGGATTTTGTAGCGAACCGAATGTGACTCGTGAATAATCATCTCGAGATGTTTGCATACACGATTATACGATTGTATATCCGACGGGTCTGCACGTATTGCGAGATATCAAGATGCCATCGGCGACATTTAGATTGCATTAGAATTATGTAGATTGTAGATTCAGGCGCCGCGAAACGCAGTTCTCGCGACTTGGTCATTAACTTCCAACTGGAGAGCTCCAACGGAATTCTCATTAAAAACTTGAAATATTAAGCGGACAGGAAACCATGACATTTAAATGACAAATTAATTCTGTGCGTTAGAGCCCATCAGGCCCGAGATCTTCTTTCGGTATCGATCATTAAAAATGTGCAACTGCGCAAAAAGGTAAAAAGAAAGGGAAGAAAATTGCGCGTACTTTTTGGGACGGTGCTTTATCTGTCCCCGCATAAATTTATATCTCACCGGTGTGTCACCGACGATCGCCGATGCGCCGCGAATGAATTACTCCTACGAGAAGCCTTGTTCCCACGTTGTTGTCTGCAGAAGCTGCATGCAACTTGTGCAGCCTGCAATCCTCCGCCGTCTAGAAGCTCGGAGTATCCTGGTGCCGTTCTAACGATCCGATCCGTTCCATTCCCGTATTCAGGTCACCGCATCAGTGCTTGTTAAAACGGGCTAAAGCGGGAGTATAATAAAATTATAATATAATACCATCGCGGCAACGATCATTCTTCTCGGTCTTAAAATAATTCACCGTCGCCGCCTGCGCGTCGGGGAAGGGAAAAAAGCTCGGTCATTGCAAAAGTTTACACGACTTTTACAGCGTGTTTTTATATGTGATATGTAAAGAACCAGTTGTGATTAACGCATCACGAGAGATGCGCAAAAATCTTTCCTTTCTTCCTTTCTTCACTCTCTTTTCTTTTCTCGTCGACGTCACGCGAGACGTTGAATTGGTATTAAGGGCACCTACGCTTAATTTACTCGTATGCCGCGTGAACGAAATCGAATCACTCGAAATAATCGTTTAATGTTGATTTTTTTTTCGTTCTAGATTTCCACGATGAGACCACTGCTAGAAATGCTATTAGTTATAGTAGCGTTAACTACGCACGCACGTGGACTTCCCTATGGAAAATTGCCACCTCAATTGCAGACACGTAAATATACAGACAGGGGGTTTGATGCATATTTTACGTTTTTCTCCGATTTATCAAAAGCGTAACTTGGTGATGAAAATTTTTATTTCAATTTTTCATATAATTTTTCAGAAATTCA
Source organism: Solenopsis fugax (assembly GCA_003595255.1). Lineage (NCBI taxonomy): Eukaryota > Metazoa > Arthropoda > Insecta > Hymenoptera > Formicidae > Solenopsis > Solenopsis fugax. The sequence goes on along the minus strand of QKQZ01044704.1, from coordinate 10,691 downwards.
TAATTTTATTACTTTTTAGAAAATTTTTTTAATTGTTTAAACTCTAATGGCAATAAGCTCGTATTGTGCAAAGTAATATGAAGAAGATAGAGCCAATGAAGCAAAATTAAGGATGCTGTAAAGTGTCAAATAATTTATTCATTTATGACAACAAAATTTACTAACAGTATTTCTACCAACACTATTATTAAATTTTGTTCGTAATAAATAAGTTATATTGACACTTTACAACAGCTTTAATTTGATCTCTGTTGGCCTTACCTTTTCCATATATTTTTAAACAAATTGCAATACTTTTAGAACTGAGAAAAGCTTACATCTTTTTTTTAAATTTTGTTACATGTATGAATTTTAAAAATTCCTATTTGTCATTCTATAATTTCAGAAAAAAATTTCTGAAGTTCAAGATATTATTTTAGAAATCTTTATAAATTTTAAATACAAACAATTTTTAAAAATATAAGCATTTTCTTCACCAGGATATAAAAGTAGATTTCATATTATTTCATAATTTTTAATTATTAATTTTCTATGCGAAATGTAAAGTTTGAGGAACGATCTCTATGTGTCTATATTTGCTAAGTATTAGATTTCGTAATTAAATTGTTGAATGAAAAATATGAGTCAATGTTACAAAGAAGTCGGTCACACGATTGTCTTTAATTAAGTCGCATTTCAGAAGACAAGCTCAATTGGTACGGTAACAATCGTGTTTCCCAAGCTCAAAACAACGTCTACTCTATTTACAAAGATAACATCGTCCCGGAACAAATTGGACAAACGCAATTTAATTGGGATCAATCGCAGCAAAGTAAGACGTCGCTTAATAAGAAAAGCAGTTTATCGTATCGTGATCAATAACGTGATACGTATTGCAGATACGTTCGAAGGATACGAAACGCATGCCCCGTCAGGCTCGCAGAAGCAACTCAATCCCGATTACGCATATCAGCCTGAGCAAACGCTGCAGCCCTATCCTAGTGCCGTAGATGGTTTCACCATTAGCTGCAGCGGTAAAGATAAAGTCTGCGTAACCAGAAGTCTGTGCGTCAACGGATACGTGCATCCTTTGAAACAAGGCTTTATTCGACCAGGACAGGTGAGACAGGTCTCTTTCTGTTATTCCTTATCATTCAACATTTCTTAGTGTAATAGTTCTTAATGTTAAAAAAATATAATTTATGGATAAATGAACAAATAATATAAAAATAATGTAATTTTGAAACGTTATAATTCTACGATAAATAAATTGTATGTCAATATATTATAAATGTTAATTTTACTGAAAAAATATGTTTCCACAATTTGTTTCCAAATTGCATTAAAGTGATACATTTTTTGTGTTAATTTTTTTACACAATAATTGTGTTACTTTTTCACACATTTATCTTATCTTAAATTAACATAAAAATTTGAGTGGATCGTTTGAAATATGATTTTTTTATATTAAATTTAATACAAATATTCCAGCTATAACAACTTGCAATTTGGATTTAATAATCTTCTAATATTCGCGCGCAGGTGCAGGAGTGCAAACTCAGCCACGAGGTATGCTGTACCGTGCGGTACGATTTGAATAATTCGCCGTACGATAACGATCAGATTATTAATACGGTGCTGAAGGATAATCAGTATCCGGAACCCACTCTGGAAAACGATGAGAAGTATGTTCCGTATGGGGAAAATAATCAGGAGGACGTGACGGTGTTGAAGCCTCCGTTAGACCACAACGCCGCACTGCAAGCCCCATCGAACATTGGATATGAGAAAGAGCCTGTTAGTCGGCCTCACGACGACATAAGACCGGCCGAAGAGGTGCCGATCGATTACAACCAGATACCTTCCGATACGAATCAACGGGAGCGATACCAAACAGGTATGCGACGTCGCGTCGGTTTCTTCTTCGATATTTCTTCTTTTTCCATGATCCTTTATCCCCTATTAAAATAAGTAAATTAGAAGAAATTGTTTTATTACGTTTCTGGTGAAAAAAATTCTCATAATGTCTCATAATAATTTTTCAAGAATGTTTCATATTTAAAATGTGTGAAGATTACTGAAAAAATACCTTAAACTTCTTCAGCTTTCATAAATTTTTTTCTTTCAAAAATTATGAAATGAGAATGTTGGAAATTTTAGAATATTGGAAAGAATGGTTTTGCTGAAGTATTTAAAATTTACAACTGACATATTGCAGGTGGTACTAGTGTTAGCGATTCAGTCTTCCCGTTAAACTCGCACCCTGGGAATCCTAATCCCGCAGTCTTCCAATTCACGGTTTACATGGGATGTGCGGCCGCTCTACTCTGTGTAGAAGAGCAGTACTGCACATTAGAAGGAATGATTAGCACGCAACCAGTTGCGCTTACCAGCGCGCAGCTTTTACAACGTGTCCCCTTAAGCGTAAGCAGCATAAGAGACACTTTAACCAGAAGACTTTAGCTAGAAGATTTATTAAACAGAAATTTTTTTATATTAGAAGTGTTTGTTTGATATTACAATTGAACGCGTTTCATCCACAGTTTAAATGATCTTTTCTGTTGATAGTAATTAATCAAGTAAAGACAAAATGTTGCGACTGGAAAGAAAAATAAAATTCCGTGATTGCAAGTTGTTCGTTTCGCAGAGCTGCAGAATCTCGAAGACCGGTGCGGCTGGTAAGTGTTGCCGCGACCCGAACTACGTGGACCCGTGGCCGACGGGCAATCTACCGGCCAACTACAGCGGTGGCTTCGACGAGCAGGGCTTCCCGACGTTCCTGAACATCGCGAAGGTGCGACCGCCAAAGAAACCGACCACGCGACCGCCCATCAAGACGATCCCCAAGCCACCCGTCACGCCGCCGCCAGTCTACGAGCATGTGCAACCCACGAATGTTGTACCCCTAGTGCCGGATGATTCCGACGTGATTCCGCAACGCGTGCTTCCGATCTCGACCCCAGTTCCGATAACGCCCCCGGTCAGCAGCCCTGTGCCGTTTATCAAGGACGACCAGGATCCTATTCCCATTTCACCACTCCTACCGGAATTGGAATTGCCCAACAATCCGTGTGGAGTGAGAAATTATGTAAGTATCTCGATAGAATTACTTTTGACTATGTTGCTCCACTTCCGTGAGAATAATTTTATTTAGAAACTTATTTATGAACTATATCCTTTAGTACCTGTTAAAAAAATACATGTAATCAAATATAAATTAATATAAAATACTTCCCCTCTTTCATATATGTTTCCTTTCTCTTGTATGATCTTCGTGTATATACAGGGAAAATAATAATAAGAATTAAACAATAATTAGAAAGATAATTTTTGCACTATTTTTATTTAATAAAAAATAAAGTTTAAAGGAATGAGAAAAAAATTGCTTATACTTAATCATGTATAAAATTCCACATTTTATGGAATATTGTGAAAAAAAAGCAATCGCAATTTTACTTTTTGTAAAGAAAAACAATGCAAAAGTTATGTTTTTATTATTTTTCTTATATATTTTTTATTATTTTCCAAATATATATATACTGATATATTTTATATATTGTTATATCAATTTTTAATTATATACAACTATTTTTAATGAATACTTAACATTGTAACAGAGTATCAAACACGCAACCCATAAATACGTCAATGTTACGAAAAAAATCTACTATAATGTGCCATTGGAAATTTTATTTATTTGTATTTTATTAGTTATATTTTTCAAAAAATTTTATTTTTTATTAAAAGGCACAACGCCCGCCCGGCTTCAGAGTGACAGACGCAGCATTTGGAGAAATTCCGTGGCAAGCAATGGTCTTATGGTCAGAGGAGCGTAAAATTTTGTGTTCCGGTGCATTAATAACGCCAGACATCGTTCTAACAGCTGCCAGTTGCGTAAATAGGTAAGTTCTATTTTAAACAATTTACTGTTGCGCAATCCTCAATTGTAAACTGAGGGAAGCATACTCGTATATGTATAGTACATACATATTACACATTAGACGATTTATCAATTCATGAAACTTGAGATAAATAATTTTATTGAAACTTTTTTAATCTTTATCTCGCGCGCCGATTTTAATATCTGCATGTATTTTCATTTTTCGAATGTTTTCTGTAAATTTACCTGTAAATTAATTATATATAGAATTATAAATAGAATTCTAGATGTGTAGAAATACAGATATATGTAGAGCGAGCTTAAAGACAAAATCTAGAAACATATCCTTGAAGAAAATCTTGTTTTCTCATTTGCATTGAGCTGGTTTACCTTTCAGATCCAACCTATTAACCAAACAACTTTTCAATTTCGATTTCCTCAGATTCCCGGCGAGCGAACTGTCCGTGAAACTCGGGGAGTGGAAATTGGGCTACGAACTTAAACAGGAGGAGCCGCTGCCGTTCCAAATCATCAACGTACAAACGATCAAGTATCACCCTGGATACGTGAAGGGATTGCCCAGCAACGATTCCGCTATGCTGCTTCTGCAACATCCCGCAACATTTAATTTGCATATCAACACACTTTGTCTTCCCGACAACTATCAAGTGCAAGAAACCTCGCAATGCATCGTGACGGGATGGGGCAAATCGATATTGCAAGGTATCGTATCAATATTTCCATCATTTAAAAAGGAATAAGGTCACTGAACCAGTCGCTGAACAATCATCAGTAAATGATTGTTCAAGAAAAATATTAAAATAATAAAATCTCAAAATAATAAATTTCAAATTTATTAACATTTTTTAAATCTAATTTTCATGCAGATTTCATTAAAATATCACTTCTTATTTGAAAACGTATATCGAGTTGTTTTTATTTGTATGTACATTGAATGGTGCAGTTTCTATGGTGCTTCATAAATTATATTAGGGCCACTTCAACCAACTCCGATTAATTTTAATTGGAATCAACAATGTGACCAACAGCAAGACTTTAATGGCTTTTAATAATATTACTGATCGTTCTTACTCTATAATTTCTTCATGATATTCGTATTTCTGTGTAAAATACATTGTAAATACGTACACATAGATGTATATCACATAAAGATACGAATATAATGAAGAAATCATGGATTAAGAACGATCAGCAGTATTACCAAAAACCATTAAAGTCTTGTTGTTGGTCACATTGTTGATTTCGATTAAAATTAATCGGAGTTGGTTGAAGTGGCCCTTAAGGATGCTTGATTAACAGGATTGTGTGTGAATAAATATATAAAAATGCAAACATGTGATTTCAGCTCATTACGCTGGCGCCATCATGCACATGGTCGACGTGGATCTCTTGACACACGATGTCTGTCAAAATCGCGTCTTGGGTTCGGAATCCCAAATCAATGTCGCGCAAAATATAATCTGCGGCAAAGCGCATGAAGAAAACAATATGTGCCAGGCTGATATCGGCTCCCCGTTGGCTTGTTACGACGGTAACGGAGCCTACCATATCGCTGGAATTTACAGCCAGGACACGGGATGCTTACCCACAAATCAGGTACAAAACTAATTTTATAACTATGGTTTTTGATAACACATTTCAAATTAAAATAATTTCTATAATAATTAAATATTTTGCTGTTTTGTGTTTCCAAAAATTATGTTAAGAATTATAATTTTTCGCAACAGCATGCATAACAAAATTCATTACTTCCTCTCAAATATTAACTTCTTATTAAATTAAAAAATATTAACTTTCACTAAATTAACATTAAATATAATATTTAGCATACTTAATTCTTGATTTATCCATTTTTTATGTTTGCGCGTTACCAAGACTATACTCCAATCAATCTCACATGATGCGCTTCTTACGAACCTTTTGATGATTGTCTTAGGTGGCGACATTCACACCCATCGACATCACCTGGATGAAACAAATTATGTATCCATCCGAGTCCAAGATAGACGCTAGCGATAGCGGCTATGATTATAGAAAGAGTAACTTACCAGCAGGTAACGAGTATTTGCCACCAGTGTAAAGGTAAATGTGCAACGGTATACATTCACACTGTTGTATATTTTTTTTAATACTCACAAATGATAGAACGAGGAAGCGCGACAAGACGCGCTGGCATAATACTCGATTTAGCGATAATGCTGCAAAGAATAATTGGTGGCGTTTAATTGATTTCATGCTACGTCGCGAGAAAGAATCAGAGAGCAATTGTCGCGAAACGATTACGCGTTACAAATAATCGTTGCTGATACTAAATATAGACTAAAATACTTTACGCTCCGCTTTCGAGTATTATTATTTAGAATTTTCATGACATATAGAATTTCTCATTCTATAATTTTCAAAAACTTATAAAATCTAAAGAAGTTTAAGATACTTCTTCATAAATCATAAATTCAAATTTCACAAATAAAATTTTTTTATTCTTCGTAAATGGAAAGTTCCAAAAAAATATGAGATATTATAAAAATAGTTTTTACCCAGGAAGCAATAAAAAACTCTGCATGAACTCTTAGATTTTAGGGGTGCAAATATATTTATTTGTACGGTGTAATACAAAAATAATATAATTGTGTCTGTACATACATAACGGGGAATGTCGTAGAAACGATGTATGCTTTTCTGCGAGTAAGATTAAGCTATCGTGGAATCTGTCGAAAAATTATATTACGTTTAATAAATATTTGTTAGAGAATATCGAAGCGCGATTTATGCATCGATAAAAATGCAAATCTCCTTTATTATTTTCCTCAGTAATACTTTTATTAAAAGAGACATATAATTGTGTTTTCTTCGATAAATTTCTGTGCAGAGATATAAATATAAAGTAAAATGTACAGCATTATTTATCTTTAATTAATGATTAATTCGCTTTGAACTTTCTTGAATATAATGTATTAGTATTTTTGTGCATCAATTTCAATATGAATTGCACAATGAATACTATTGCGGTGATAATGATTGCTGCGCAAAACAGGAGAAACCCGATCACATCTACGAGAGACAATTGCCACCAGGTCATATCCACAGCGGGCGATCGAAGAGAATTTTCGCCGTATCTGATAACGTACTCGATCCAATAAGTAGCTGTGTTCATAGCATCCATTGGTCGATCGAGGAATCGTCGAGATAGATTCCGCGCAATTTCTCTGAAGTGAAAATAAGTTATAAAAATGTATTCAAAGCCGTTAAAATAGATCATTAAAAATTTTATGCATGCAAATTTAAGATAATCATGAAACACAAGCATTATTATACAGAAATAGGAAAACATGAATAAGTTACGGGCACGTTATCTCAAGTATATATAAACGGTTCTTGTCCGAGTAATAATTTGCGATAATAACAAAATTATCAACAAAGTAAAACGAGACATAGCGTCTTGTCTACCTGTATAGAGGGTCTTGTAATATTGCTTTTAAGGCTGCATCCATGCTTTCTTCGGTAATCGCATCGATGTCTAGTCGTATGGCAACGTTTCTGGCAACGTAGGCATTGATATTCATAAATTGATCGCCGAAAAGCGGTATACCGATCATGGGGACTCCACATGATATCGCTTCTTGTGTGCCCATTAGTCCGCCATGAGTGATAAAGGCTTTTACATTAGGATGTTCTACAAGATTCATTCATTTTAGATAGTTTTATAATTTCTGCAAATTTACTTTAGAAAAAACAATTTGCAATAATTTGCAAGTATTTGGAACATTTAAAATTTATAAAAATTAGTATATACTTATTAATATTTTATATTATTATTAATAATAACAGATTATTGTTATTGATAATATTAATACTAATATTAATATAATATTAAAATTTTAATTTAAATGTTAATAATAATTTATTAATGTTAAACTATAAATATTAATAATGATGAATTTATATATATAATGATAATATTTATAATAATATTTATAAATATTATAATGATTTGTTTTGCGTTTTTTTTAGAATTCCTGTAATTCCTATGGAAAACCGATACAATAAAAGTAACTAAATAACTAACTACTTATAAATATTATAATGTTAATAAATTTTTATAGACGTAAGAAATTTGAAAATTTTTTAAAATTGGTATATACTTAAATAAATTTATAATTTATTTCAGTTTCAATTTATATTTCGAAGAATAAAACATCGAAGAAACGCCAAACTTTCGTGATGTTAATATTCACATATTTATTGCTTGAAAGAAAGATTTCAATATTTTAGATTCTAATGATAAAATTTTTATAAATGAAATATTGCAACCTTGCTGAAAATGTCCGATTAAAACTATTAGAAAGCTCTATTCGGCCTAGTAAGATTGAATTGTGTTTTTGAACCTGCATTTTCCACTAAAACATAATTATTTTCAAATCGGTTGTATTGTATTGTATTGGTTGTACTATATGTTTTACTGGAAAATTCAGATTCACAATTCAATTGGAAAATTCAAGGAAACAATTCAATTGAACTCTATAGAGTTCAATCATTGTGTTACTATACAACCGATTTGAAAGTTATTAAGTTTTACTAGAAAACGCAGGTTCAAAAACACAATTGAATCTTACTGGACCGAATAAATCTTTCTAATAATTTTAATCGGATATTTTCAGCAGGGAAGAGGCAAAAATGAAATAGCTAAATAGAGTGATACTGACTCAATATCATAAGTTGCGGCATCCAAGGAGAAATATGAATATTTTCGGGTAAACCGGGTGGCAGTTTCTCCGGAGCTGGTATCTTCATTAAAACCCGCACGGGTGCTATTTTGCCTAAGGATGCGTAAAGGACTCTTAGGAACTCGCGTGGAAACGTCTCGATCATCACCATGGAGCCAAAAGTGAAATATATAAAACCATCTTTGCTGTCGTCCATCCACTTTTTTAATTCCTGCAAGAGAAACAGTGTCAGAGCGCTAAGGAAATAAACTATGAACATTTACTAATGCTGTTAGCAAATGTACTATTTGCTAATAGTATTAATAATCTCTAGAACGAAGATTTCCAAAGGAACGTCCCTTCTTCCCTTCTCTAAGGATGTTCGGATATCCTAAAGATATTCTTAAAGCGGTTCTCGATAAAATGGGTCATATGCGTAATGTTACGATATTGATGCTCACGCTATCTTTTGCATAGATATATGTATACGAAAAGATAGAAGAACTACAACTGAATAATAATTAACACGTGCCGCGTTATCACATGTATATGCACCAAGATTAATTCGTTATAATTTTCCTCTCAAATTATTCTGTATTTCCGTTTTTAAAGTATTATTGCGAAGTACTTAACGATAAAATAAAACGATCCAAAATAATGTATTCTAGTGCAATTGTGACGTTAATCAAGCATAAGCAAATAATTTATTATTAAATAAACAGTAATTTATACAGCATTTACTACACAGATGAGAAACGAGGGAACGGTAATATTAAAATTTCGAATTTACAAAAATTTATTCTCCTCTTCTTAGTTTCCTTTAAACACTCTGACAAGCATTAATTTCCGGAACAACGCAACCCTGGAGATGCACAAGTTGTGATAAAAAAAAAACAAATTTTACAAACTGCTAACCGACGCATCAAATTATCTACCATTTTAAATGATACGCATGATACCCGGTAACGATGAATTATTAAGTTATGGAGTATCATGCGTACGAGCTCGTGATCCGTTGGCGTGCGTTATATCAAAAAAGTGAAACCAGCTATGAAAACTGGTCGCAAGTGTCGACTTACTGGTTGCAACGTTTCATCCTCAGCATGGACGTGGAGCCCTCCCACGTCTACCACTGCAGGTGTCCTCGGCTGTATCTCATTTAGCGTGATGTGAGAGTTGACGAGGATCAGCGACAGCTTCCTCTCCAATTCCCGCACACTCGGCATGTCTGGGCCAAAATTCTCCCTTATCAACCTGTCTTGCACCTGTGTCGTCGTGTAATCAAAAATCCACTTGTCGTAGAGTGTCCACAAGACGTTGTACAGACGTTGCCAGAAATTCATAGGGGCAATGAAACCTATAAAAGAGTTCGATACGAAGGCCAGGTTCTCGGGTTGACCAACTGTCCGATGTAGCCATGAGTACAGCCACGTGGTACTCAACCCGATTACAGGTACTTTCAATAAGTGGGGGATTATACTGAAACATTGCGCGCCAAAAACCTAAGAAGGCAAATAAAGTTGTGTATTGATTAATAAGGAATTTCATTGTATCAGATTGAGATGCTAGATTTTAATTAAAGAATATTATTAGATCGACAAGAAAGGCTTTTATTAAAAGAAGTAAGAAAATAATAATTTAAAATATAATATTGCATTACATTAGCTAGGTAGATTTTTATTACTAATTTAGAGGGAATATGATTTTCTATTGTGTACCTCTATAATCACTGCGTCGTAAGGCGGATTCTTCGGTTGCGCCAGCTCTTTTATTTTCGGATTTCCTAAAAGTTCGCAAAGATCGTTTCCTGCTAACGTCCCAATACTGTACGTCGGATTTACAGTAAAAGAGCTCTTTATTGTTTCATAGGAAAGTTTGTTTACCAACTCCATAGTTATTGGCACAGTCACGATATCAGTGTAATTTGGATAAGGTTTCTTCAATGGAAAACAGGTGACTACATCGACCTGGTGACCCTTCCTGGCCAGGCCCTTCATCAGTTGTTCGAACATAATAAAATGGCTCTTGCCTTGAAAGAAAAATAATCCAAGCAAGCGATATCCATCGCAAAATGACAGATAGTACAACCAAAGAAAAATCACTGGTAA
>QKQZ01044698.1:0-10747 GCA_003595255.1 Solenopsis fugax | reverse complement strand
ACGAATTCAATGGTATATGATCAAGTTATGTTGCGACATTTCCATTTTCCAAAAATAATTAAAAACCATGCGTTATGAAATGGTTTTCAATTATTTTTGGAAAACGATATTGAATTTGTAATAAAATAAGCTTTATTGTGCTTATAAAAAGAAATAAAAATTTTGAAAAAAATTGGTAAGTGGCGGGGGAAAGTATAAAAAAATTTTTTTTTAATTTCTTTTTAAATCACTGTTATAAAATACTCTTCAAGCCATTTAACTTTCGATTAGAACATTTTTCTCTATTTCTTATAAAGAAGAGTTTCGACGATATACACTTCGAAAGAAAAAAACCGATTTTTTTCAATGAGGTGTTTTACCCCCTAAAAGTGCAAACGGGCTCGTATAAAAAAATACGTGTCTCTTATTTTTATCTGTACATATTAAAAGCTCGTCTAAATCTGAGGCGGATACTTCGTAAACGTTCCTTGTAATTAAATTTTCTGGAAACATAACTTCTCACATCGTTCACTATGCGCGCGCGCGCGCGCGCGCGTGTGTGTGTAGTAAGGTGTCCCAGACTTCGTATGACATCTGTTAATGACAGACTTTTGAGATCATTTCAAGACGAAAATCCTAGCATTAAAATGTTGAGGCTGCAGTAATTTTTAAATGAAAAGGGTTTAAAGTTGGTAAATCAAACTATCTAAAATTCATGCGCTCAGGTATGGCACATTGCACAGAAGCGAAGAAGTTTCTAAATATGATATTTATTTTTTATGTTGATTTACGTATATCCTCACGGTACGATGTGCCATACCTGAGCGCACGAATTTCAGACAGTTTAATTTGTAACATTTTTGCAGAAACATTTAAAAAATGTTATAGACATATTTCACAACCATTACAAAATGTTTTATTTTTTTAGTTGAAATATTTCTAAGACATCTCTGAAAAATTTTGGTGCTATATGAATAAGTTATATGAACGTAATAAGAATAAAGATGAAGATGGAAATATTATTTAAAGTATAAAGCAATAATTATTTTACTTTTTATTTACAAAATTTTACAAAATTTTACAAATTGCTCTTAACAAAAACACCATTTTATATATTTCTTTTTGTATGGTAATTTTTCTTCAGACATATCTATGTAACATAGAACATTCCAACAATATTTTCAGTGTTTCTGCAATATTACATAAATTTTGCAATGTTATTGTTACAATATTGCTAAAATATTCTGTGCAGTATGGGTAGGTATAATTGTCTTACGAAGAAAGTTTCAGACTATGATTAATATTCTGAGGACTCATTAGAAAAGAAAAGAAAAAATCTGAACTTGTTTGGTTTTTTAGGACATTTTACTACCTATTTATATTTATATTTTCCATTTTTGTTTAATTCTTGTCTGAACAAAGTTATTCACGGTGTTACTGACAGAGAATGGTTTGGCGCGACAACCTCTTCTAAAAATAAACTTGTTTGGTTTTTGTAGGAAAACCCACAATTATAATATTTTATTTGTGTATTATTAGGTATGTGTAATTTTTAAATTAAAGAATTTTTTCACATTCTTCGATTCCTTAATATGTATTATTTCTTGAGATATAAGCAAATTCTTTGCAATAAGAGAGTATAATAGAATTTGAGTTCCAAAGTCTGAAGCTGTTGAGCGAAAGCATAATAAAGTAATAATGAAAAGCCAATTTTACGGGAATATTATCTGTCCTGGTATTCATCGCATACAAAGAATGCCGCGGCAAACTTCTCCTTATCGCTTATAAATGATTCACAAGATCGCTCGTAGAGCAGAACATGGTCTGAGGGATAATAGCAATAGAGGTCCTTAAATAAATTTTTATTACATTCTTGCAATTCACTTAATATGATTTCTGTTTTATCCGCAGAAGAGAGACAGATACTATATAATTTTTGCATTTTTCAAATTGTACATTCGACTCTCATGTCACTCTCTTTAGTACAATTTATTCTTTAAATTAAAAATTAGGTATCTAACAATTTATCGATCTAATTTATTATATGAATTATGTAACTAATTTATTTATCTAACTACTTAATTTATTAATTAATATTACATACAAATATTTATTTACATTTTTACTTGCTTATCACTCGCTTATCGCAGCAAAATTTAAAAGTTTGAATAAATGCTTTTTTTTCAAAAAAGAAACTAAATTATTTGTAAAATACTTCTGTTGGGTATGATTTTTTTATATTTGCAGTAAACAAATATTATAACGTACTACATCCTAATTTAGTCTTTTTGCAACGAAACAAAAAAAAGGAAATTCAAACAGACACTAATGAACATATGTTCAGTTAAGATTAAAAACTATACAGATAACAGTGTGTCTTAACAAAATCTATGATTTCCTATAATGCTGGCAGCTTATCATATATTTGTTTTCAACGATTTCTAAAATTAAAGCAGCACGCAGACAACAATGTATATGTGTATTGTCAGTTTAACGGCAAGATAACAGTATAAAAGTTATTTCGCGTTGTTGGCAATATGGCAATATTATATGGTCCTATAATTATTATTAAGGATACCACGAATTTTGATGATGAAAATTTCAAACTGGCAAGTTATTTGTTGACAAGAGCTGCTTATTATTCAAAGTTGTATCGTGATGACATCTATTTGCCAAATGCAGACTCACAATCAGTTGCCATCAATTCTGGTAGCAATACATATTTTGATGCATTCATATACTAACAACAATATAAACACGTTGTTGTCAGGGTATGAACAAGTAATAAACAAGTTAACAACCCAGTGAAAACTGCTTAGCCAAAGTGATATCAATACATCGTCAAAACTATCATTTGTCATCATGGCGTCATAAAAATATTTCAATATGACAAAAAATTGATACCATGTAAATTGATGTTGCATGCGATAAAATATCATAGAAAAAGATGAAAATAAAAGTTTAGATGATAATTTTAATGTTATGTTGAAAAATTCAGTCTATGTCACGTTGACATCAAAATGATATTGGTTACGCCATGCGACCTGACCTATGTACTAACCTGTATCCTGACCTAAAAATAGACAATTAATGAGACGTTTACAACGTTTAAATCTATGACTACCTTTGGCCCTAATATAGGTAACCTTAGTCATCATGTCAGTTTTTAGATTTCCAATTCGTAAATGAATCGCAATATCACGGTTTCAGATATCGAATGTCGTATGTCGAACGCAGTGTAAATCCTGCACAATTCTGCATAAAGCAGAGCTATTTATCAGAATTTATTGGTATACTTTGCGCCACTTTAGTCTATCTCCGTTTACACGCACTATTTCGAACGACTTGAGATAGATCAGGGATCACAAAAAAATACTTGACCCAAACAAATTCACAACTATTTGTCGTGATCTATTGCGTTATTAAACGCTCGGTATAAAGTAGGCCATTATTATACTGACAAGGAACGTTCGCGAAGGGTCCGCCTCAGATTTAGAGGAGCTTTTAATATGTTGTAGTACAGATAAAAATAAGGGACACGTATTTTTTTTATACGTGCTCAATCTCACTTTTAGGGGGTGTAAAACCCCTTTGAAGGTTTTTTTCTTTCGAAGCGTATATCGTCGAAACTATAAGAGATAGAGAAAAATGTTTTAAGTGAAAGTTAAATGGCTTGAAGAATACTTCAGAACAGTAATAAAAAAATTTATTTTTAAATTTTTTTATACTTTTCCCCACCATTTACCTACTTTTTTCAAAATTTTTATTTCTTTTTATAAGCAACATAAAGCTTATTTTATTACGAATTCAATAATATATGGTAAAGATATGTTTCGACATTTCCATTTTTCAAAAAAAGTTGCCGACAACTTCCAACTATGCGGAAATTGTTGATGCATTGTTTTGTCTACGTACATTGTTGATACGAATGACTTCTATCCTTTGCAATTAAAAACAAGTTATGAATAAATAATAATTTCTTTACTCATAATTCGTTTTCCGTACATACTGTGACATGTTATCAAAAAAATTTGACTGATTTTAGCGGTTTAAAAAAGTCACTATTATTTTATTATTACTGTTATTATTATTATTATTATTAGAAAACTCTTATTTCAACATTCATTGCACTGTATTGATTTGTCTTCAATGCTGTTTCGCGTAGTCAGCGCCATATAAGACAAATCCGTTTTATTGTGAAATAATATCGAATGCACGAACGGGTAGGCGTTATGGAGTGGTTTTTAATTATTTTTGGAAAATGGAAATGTCGCAACATAACTTTATCATATATCATTGAATTCGTAATAAAATAAGCTTTATTTTGCTTATAAAAAGAAATAAAAATTTTGAATAGGTAAGTGATGGAGGAAAGTATAACAAAAATTTTTTTTTAATTTTTTTTAATCACTGTTATATCACTGTCTTCAAGACACTTAACTATCAATTAGACCATTTTTCTCTATCTCTTATAGTTTCGACGATATACACTCCGAAAGAAAAAACCGATTTTCTTCAAAGGAGTGTTTCACCCCCTTAAAAGTGAGATTGGGCACGTATTAAAAAATACGATACCTTTATTTTTATCTGTACTACAACATATTAAAGGCTCATCAAAATCGAAGGGGGACACTTCAATAGTCCACGGATAAATGCGCGTACCATGCGTTATGGAGTGGTTTTTAATTATTGAAAAATGGAAATCGCAACAAAACTTTATCATATACCATTGAATTAGTAGTAAAATAAGCTTTATTTTGCTTATAAAAAGAAATAAAAATTTTGAAAAAAATAGGTAAGTGATGGGGGAAAGTATAAAAAAAATTTTTTTTAAATTGTTTAAATCACTGTTATATCACTGTCTTCAAGCCACTTAACTTTCAATTAAATTTTTCTCTCTCTCTTATAGTTTCGACGATATACACTTCGAAAAAAAAAAACAGATTTTCTTTTAAGGGGTGTTTCACCCCCTAAAAGTGAGATTGGATACGTATAAAAAAATACGTATCCTTTATTTTTATCTGTACTACAACATATTAAAAGCGCGTCTAAATCTGAGGCGGACACTTCACGAACGTTCGTTGTGAGATAATTATACCTGTTATTTTTTGAAAGAGACATTGTTTTATAGTGTATTGTTATTTCTAAACATTTTGAACATTTAAAGCCGGTTGTGTTCATTATACAGGTTGCCCCAATTTAATTTACTTCCAAAAAAACTTTTTATTCCTGATTATAAAAAAAATGCTTTAAACATTGTTTAAAGTAGTTTGATTTAAAAAGAGTATTTTGGTCATTTTGTTTCTTCTTATTGTTAAATGGAGGTGCAAAAGAGATGAAGAGATTATCTTTATTTTTATAAATGGAATTGTTTTTTTTTATGTAATATGATTTCTTTAGTTATTCTGTATATAAAAGTATTAAAATAGAATTATCAAAAAATCAATAATTTACAAGATGTTTTATATTTTGTCTTCTTTTATATTTTATGTTTATATTATACTGTATATATTTATATGTGCTTAACACTAGTACTTTATATGTTTGTACACACACGCACGTACGCACGCACGCACACACACACGCGCACACACACACACACACACACGCGCGCGCGCACACACGCACACACACGTACACGTACACACATACACACACACACACACACACGCACGCACGCACACACACACACACACAGAGAGAGAGAGAGAGAGAGAGAGAGAAAGAAAGAGTAAACCAGAGTTAAAAGTAACACATTTTTTATTTTCAATCCAGGATGTCTGAGCTATGGGAATGCTTGTTGGGGAGGTACGTAACGCTATTTTTAGTAATAGTAAATATTCCTTTATTTAAATAGTAATGATAAATGTTTTACTAAACCGCACTAATATGTTTAACCATTAACATAAAAAAATTGTAGCGCACGGGAAACGCAGCGATATTCGAGATATACACATGACATCTAAGACTTTGCTAAACGGATTCCCGCAGAATGGCATTATACCTTCCTCCAAAACGCAATGGGTTTTATCCCGTTTTATCACCGGACAGCCCACGTTACCATTGGATAAATATCGTGTTAGATGGGACGGCTTTCCTAACGATAAATCATACCTTCCACTGAAGTGGGATCATAACACGGCACCGATGGCTGACGAAAGCATTAAGTCGATCAGGTTAGGTGGAATTTTTTACATGAAACAAACTAAGAGTCAAACGGCACCTCAACAGAAGATTTTTTATGAAAAATTGTATATGTTACGGTCAATTTGAGTAATTGGGAATTATACATACATGGTCGGTCAATATGAATAAGTCCCAATTTGTTCGGTCAAAATAATTAATAGAAAAGAATTAATCAAATTTTCCGGTCACATTATATAAGTATATTTCCCAATGCTAAATGATTATTTTGATAAATCATCTTATTTTATTTTTCCGGCAATCTTAGGGTATTTTCCAACAACAAAGCACAGTCAAACACTGTTCCACATGGGTTTCCGACTTTCCACGCGAAGCGAGGTCTACCCCCTCCCCCTTTGTTCCCCTCTGCTTATGGGGTGAAACGAGATTTGCAATTGTGTTGTTTTACATGTGGGTTTATAACTTTCTAAAAATGAAAATTTTAAATATAAAAATTAAGAAAAGCCTAAAGTAATTTTTAGATTAGGGTACACCTTGTTGATGACCTTGACTTTGACATATGTTATAGAGGTGAGACCACTAATTAACTTTTCCTTATAAATAACGAAAGAAAAAGCGGCAAATAGCGGCGAGTCAAGCGCGATTAACAATGCGCAGAAAATAATAACTACAAGTTATATTTCACATGAACTTTAATACTTCTGGACGTTTCGGCTCTTCCTTCGAGCCATCTTCAGCATAATTGACAGTGATATGATACAGAGCGTTGCCGCTGATGTTGAGATAATGAGCTTCCTCGTCAGGGAAATGTTACTAATTTATGCGGGTTGTTGAGCCCGAAAATATTGAACATGGCTAAAGCTGTAAAGCAGAGTATAAAGAACCTTGATTTAAATGAAAAGATCTTGTAAAAATAGCATAACTCACCTCATCATCAGCAATTGTCAATTCTTTACAATGTATTCCGGCGTAAAAGAGTGTACCACGTGCCACCAAATAAATAAATTAACAACGAAATAAATATACAAATTAAATTAAAACTTAGAGCCGTTAGATCGTTGGGCATATCTTGTAATCACGATAGTCACAATTACAGTGAGGATCGAAATAGATGCTGCAGGTCAAATCGATATACAGATGAGATAAACAAACCGAGAGAAACGAAAATAAATAAAGATAGCAATACGAGTTATATGTTGTCTACAATAGATAAGTACGCGTGATGTAGATATTCTGTATCTGATTGTAAATTAAGGCCGTTACATTGTTGTTTAATATGTAAAATTTCCGAAATAAGACGCTTGTAATAAAATCTCTCATGGTCAAGGACTCTTACACCGTCCCAATCAAATTCATGGCCATACTGCAATCTGTGATCGGTGATAACTGAATGAGTGGAAATATTTCTGCGAATATGGTTACAATATTCAGAAATACGAGTTTTAACTTGTCTACAAGTCTGTCCTACGTATCTTACGAAACGTCCAGAAGTATTAAAGTTCATGTGAAATATAACTTGTAGTTATTATTTTCTGCGCACTGTTAACCGCGCTTGACTCGTATGGTTTTTGCCGCTTTTTCTTTCATTATTGACAATTTCACGAGTCCCGATTATTATATCTTTTTTACAAATTAATCGGCGGTCGCGTATAATTTTCGATATACTTACATGAAACTCATTTTCAAAATTTCATCATTTTCATTATATACATACATAACACCTCGCTTCGCGTGGAAAGTCGCAAAATCCATGTGGGACAGTACAATCATAGATCTCGTCTCGCCCCTAAGCAGGGGGATGAGGTAGGGTGGACTTTGCTTCGCGTGGAAGATCGCAAACCTATGTCATATAATAAAAATAATAAACTTTTGAAAATGAATTTTATGTAAGTATATCTCGAAGAGACCGATAAACTACATACGAGACCATCGATTAATTTATAAGGAAAAGTTGATCAGTATCCTCACTTCTATAACATATGTCAAGATCAAAATCATCGGCGCGGTGTCCCCTGATCTAAATAATTACCAAGACCCCTATGCAAGATTTAATTGTAAAACAGACAATTTTTGTCATGATTGACCATGTTCCAATTGACCAGATTGCCATTTTGAATTAAAAACGTAGCCAACATCAACGTGGACAATCGCAATAAAGAATGGGAACCCTCCAGGTGAACTTTACTTCGCTAACAAGAGGAGCCTTCGATCGCGTCACCGATTTTAATACAATTTTATGGGTGTGTAGTATTCACTCAAACCTTTACTGTAGTAAAGCAGTAAGTTGCGGATATTAAGCATTCTCGAGAAAATTACGATGAAATATTTCCAGCTCCATAATACCTATAGTACCGTTACAGAAGAACGATTGTCGAGTCAATAAAAATTTACAATGACAAATGATGTTTTAACAACATCAAAATAAGTGTTTCTATAAATTGTAAATTTTTATTGCAAATATATTTTTTGTGTTCATAAGAAATTTTAATTTAATTAATAATAGAAGAGCATTTTAATTCCTTTATTTAAAAATAAATAACATTTTATATTAAATAATTAAAAACGGTTTAAAAATTATATATAACAATTAAAAAATATAAGATTTAAATGAAAAAAAGTCACCCGAGGGAATTGAACCTGGGACCCCGAGTGTAGCAGTCTACGTTTTAAGATGATACTATACTAACAGGAATTACCGATGCATTACAGTATTTTTTAATTTTCGAATTGGCTCGACAGATCACAAAATACTTTTGTAGAATGAAAGTACTCACTAAAAAAAGTGCGATACGAGAGATTTTACAAGAAAACTGACAAAAAAAGTTAAAAATTCATTAATTTTCAGCTCGTGGATCTATCAATCGAGGTTAACTTTTGTCATTTACTGACGTTCTGTAGCTCGTATTATATGTATGAAATGAAACCGTCCCGCAGTGCAGAAAACTCTAACGAACAACACTGACATTCCAATCAAAAGCCTAATAAAAAAGTTTAGTCCCTGAACAGCTGTACGTGTACAAATTTCGTTTAGTGCACGTAAACGATGGCAAGCAAAACAGTGATTGTGTGCAACAGTAGTTGATAGGTCTTTTTGCAGATGGCACTACAATCGAAGAACAAAGACAGATCTATGCGTTGGCCTGGTGTTAGCGCTCCCTCTTTCCCTTCTGCAAGAAAAATAATCTGCAGTACCGATGTCAAGGAAGTTCAGCTTTAGGTATAGTATCCTCTTAACGCCGCACGCTATGCCGCTGATTCGACAATCATTCTTCTGTAACGGTACTATAGATACTACTCGTATGCTGGAAATATTTAATCGTCATTTTCTCGAGAATACCTAATATCCGCAACTTACTGCTTTACTATGTACAATAATGTTTTGAGTGAATACTACACACCCATAAAATTTTATTAAAATCGGTGACACGTTGGTTGGAGGCTCCCCTTGTACTAAGTACATATTTAATTTGTCAACTTTTTTTGTTAATAACTTTTTAACAAACAACGAGCGACGGCTAAAACTTGCTGAAGGTCATTCAGAGTCATGACATTAACTACATATATCATGATCAAGGTCATTGGAGGGTGGTTCCTTTTACTAATTGCATAATTACCAAAAGTATTTAAATGTATGAGAACTTGTATTAAGTAACAAATTAAGATTATGGAAAATAAACTGCCCTATTTTTTTGTCAAAATATTTTTAGTCTTTCATTAATCACATTGTCCACTTGTCTGTGAGCATAATGCATAATGACCGGTTATTTTGATTAATTTGAACATTTTCACTTTTATTATTCCAATTTCCCAAAACTAGCGGGCATTATACATATTGGCCGGTCATTATGTATAATATCCAAATTAATCATAATTGACCGTAACATATATGTATATTAACACAAAGTATTCTATCAATAAACTCGTTACGTTAATCATGAACTGTGAATATGTAGAAAGATGGTGTTTGAAGAAACTTCTCAGTTTATAAAATTTCCCCAAGAAAAGAATGACTATGCGTGTATTGGTTGTTGCATAGCAATTTTAAGTTTTAAATCGAGAAAAATATAAAGAAGAAATATATAAACAAAACAGTTTTAGGCAACTGCAATCATGATCTAATGTTAGGTTACAGTATACTCACTATTGTTTAAAATTTAAACTATGTTATTTGCAAGAGAAAGTCGTAGAAATTTTATTCTCTTTTTTCAAAAATTTATTTTTAACAAATTTTATATAGAAAAAAATTATAAATGTATCATTTTCTATTTTTTTAATTATCTAAGCAGATCATATTTTTATCAGTATTTATTAATACAGCATAATATTTCCGAGAAATAAGAAAATGTCACTTTAGGAAGACTATGCTAGGATATTAACGACTTTTTTCTAATTACTAAAGACTAAATTTTTTCTCAAAAGAAAATTTGAAGTTATCTAAGCAGTGAAAATACATTTCTCCTCGAAATATTCATAGATATTGGATATATACGACAAAGAAACACAAACTATAATTGAATAAACATTCAGCTAGATATTTTAGATTTAGCTCGCAAAGGAATAGATAGGGGAGACCAGAGCTATTCGTTGCAGTTTTTTTTCTTTTGCGTTTCCTGAGTCCTGTATT
>QKQZ01044693.1:0-13101 GCA_003595255.1 Solenopsis fugax | reverse complement strand
GTGACGGGAATTATCGGCAGGGGTGGCCTAGCGCACGAGGGGGAACCCCTCGTCTTTCCTCTCTCTTCTCTCTCTTTCTCTCTCTTTCTCTTTTTCCCTCTTGGATTTGGTTTTCCTCTCTTTCTCGTTGTGGTGAACTCCTGATTTTGCAACGCTGATTCCGTCGCTGGTCCTCGAAAGGGTTCCCTTTTTTTTCTTTTCATCCGCGAAAAGAGTCGCGAATGGCACAGCGCGCCAATCAATCGAGAGTTCTTCTGTTCGTCGAGGGTTTGCGAATATTTGAGCATTTTGACTTGTAGGTGTGATACTAGAAACTGATGACTTAATAATCCCGTCAATTGCGATTGCTTATTATATAAATATGGTCGAATGTTCGCAAGCTAAAAACAATAATTTTTGATATATAGCTCGTACAATTTGAGAGAATCGAGCGTTTGTTCCTTTTTAATATTAATCTTCCTATTGATACCAAGCAATTTCAACTCGTTGTTATTACGACTCATAAGTTTGCTATAACTTTAACTCTTTAAATGTTTTTAAGTATACTAGAAGAAATCAAATGCTTTTATGAAAATATTAGAGTTTCTGCTACATCACTAATAATTAGAATAATTGTGCAAGAAAAATGTAATTCACAATCAAGGCATCGCCTCAACAACACACTGAAATTGTTGGACGGTTGACGAATGATGAATGGATGATCCACAGAGAGAAAGTAATTATTTCTAAAAAAAAAACGTGAAAATATCAGTGATAGATCGTATACTCCAAGCATCAATTTCTCCGAAGCGCAGCACTCTCATTAAAGTCAATTACCCGTAAATATCCGTTCCTACGCTATCAGCGCGTATCTCTTTCGCATTACAGATGTACATTTTGTTAAGACAGAGCGTGCACGAGACGTAGGATACGAGAATTTCGACGTAGGAGTTCATCCAACGTGCGTGAATGTTTCTCTCAAGAGAAAAAAAAGAAAGGAGCTAGTGAGAAATTATCAACGGAGATCGTTTATAGTCAAGACCGCGCGATTATCGGTCTATAAGGAATGACAAGAGTACGAACCATTTGATCTTCCTGTCTATTTTTCATCTTCGCCCACATGCGATCGCGGAAAAGCAGCACTTTGTACAATTATGACTTCGTTGGAAAGGCGGACGTACTTCGCAAACGATTTATCATTTACAATACCGATTGTGCTAACAAGCGAATGTGATGACTAATCTATTTGACTTGGTATCACCAAGTAACGCGCCATCGAAGTCGTAATGGAAGCGATAATGTCAGATTTTTTTCCACTTTTCGATTTATTGCTTTTAAATGACGCATATTCTTCACGAGGATATCCGATGAATTCGTTCTCCATCGTGATCTAAGGAATCTCCGAGAATTTCGAGAGATTCTTTGTAACACGACATAACATTATGTTGCACTTTCCGCGCTTAAAATGGCGCATGTAGGCAGAAAAGGAAGAAAAAGGAGGAAAATGAAAAGAATAGACGTGCGATGTTAGTAAAATTTTTACTTCGGCGCATTTGGATGGTCATTACATTTAGGTTTGTTTTATGAGCGATTCCTATTTCGCTAAATCTTTACTATAATTAAATACTTCTCATCACCCTCTTTAGAAAAAAAAAGGTACATTAAAGAACAGTGTCTCAAAAGAGTAATAACTATAATGTTGCGCGCGTGCACGAAATGAATAAAAAGCACGCGGGAAAATGAGAGAAGCAATGTTTTACCGGAGCGCGCAAATTCGTTGTATCAGCAGTCATATTTTCATATTCATGTGACACGAATATACGAAAAAGTATGAATATACAGGAATTTTCCTAATCAATGTTTCCCGAGTTGTCTCGTAACTCATTCGCTCTCTCTTTCTTTCTCTTCAATTGATTAGACTTTGCGATTACTTACTATGAAAGATTATTACGACGATTATTACGAAGTAGTTCGCGTACATATTTTTATAACAACACTGTACTATTGATATGTAGGCGAGTTTTGTAATTCGTCGATTGATCAATCGCATTATACGCAAATGCAACTTTTACACACGAAAGTTGCATTCGCGCGTAATGCGACTGATCGATTAATAAATTAAAAAACTCATACTTTTAGTCGTTCACAGCCACATTAGGTGAGTCATATTTAGACATTTGATTAATTTAACACAAATGGTTTTCTTAGTCTTTTTTCATTTGTCTCTCATACATTTACGGGGTATTTTATCTCCTCTGAGATTACTTAATACTACAAGAGGTAACTTCGACTATGATAAGTGTTACTGACTCAACCGTTTTTGGACCAGTGAATTTCATTAGCCTTCCTCGAATATTGTATACCTAAAAAGAGTCTTGATTTACATCGTCGCTTTATGTTGTCAGTGACGAGCCAAAACAAAAGACTTTGATGTAATAGACACATACAATCATAAGAATTAACAAGTAGCGCAAAACGCGCCCGCATATTCTTTTTATTATGCTCAAAAAGCGCACGCTTCAAAGACAAAATTATCAAATATAATTTCACATTTAATTAAACGTACATCTCTTAGCGACACATTCCGTGGCAAACGGATTAACTCTCGCTCACAAAATTCTCGCAGAATAACGAAATGTTTGTCAAAATCTCCACTTGTTCAGTGAAGTCGTACTTTTACGCCGTCAATCGCTATTGATCTTTTGGACAAGGCCTGGCAGTGAACGATGCCGCTCTAATCCTCGCGTTTTCGTAAATACAGGTACCTAATAACAAAAATTATCAAATTTCGATACTCCGGGGGAAGTACTCCTGGGGAAAGAGAAGGGGGAGGGAAGAATCGGATCAATGATCTCACCTCAAGATATCGATACTGAGGCCGAGGTCGTCGGGTCTCGCGCCGTGGAAAGTTCCACTCGCCCGAGAGAGGCAGGCAACATGCGCGACGCGGTGCGCGATTTCGTCTCGTCGCGCGCAGACGAAAAACCGCCAATTTATATCTCGTCTTCCAGACGCGATAGCGACTTCGCTCCTTTTGCATACGATTCTACACCATTTCGCAGCACTACCGTTAAAATCTCATCGCGATCGGTTCGGCGGAAGTGGAGTTATAGCGAACGCGTGGAATTCGTCTTTCGGCCTCGTATGCGCGAAGAATTTCGATGTTTCTCAAAAAATGTCGAATTTTTTAGCTCAAATAGAGTTTAATTGCGACTAAGATACCAGTAGCAACTTGCTACCGTACAAATATTGCTCAAACATCGAATATTACGTCACGCTTAAGTTCAAGCATTTACATCGAAAAAAACAAGATGTACGATTATTCATTTTGTATATTATCGTTAAATATTTTATATCTATGCAAACATGTGTCAAGTATCATTATTTTTGAATGGGATCGGTTTCTCGAACGATTTCCGTTTTTCAAACTGAAGCGAAACAAAGACGTCAAAATTGGCAGAAAGTATCGTCACAGGATATTTATTTATACAGTCGGCTCAAACAGATAGTATAAAACACGTCACGTGATCTTAGATTTCTTACATGGAATAATTTTCGTTTCTTAAACTAAGCGAAACAAGGATGTCAAAATGAACAGAAAAGTAACATTGTCACAATAAGTTATTCACGAACAATCGGTTCAATAGGATCCGTAGTTAGAACGCGTTACATATTCTTAGACTTCTTATAACGGTAGTGTTAACAAAAAGAAAAGATAAAAAAGGTTCAAAAAGATCAAGAATCAGACGGTAAAGAAAAGAAGCGCCGCTTCGCTCTAAATCTACCGCATTCGTGCGCAGATGAGGGAAGGACCGGACGACCTGCTAAGCTAACAAAATGGTAGGTCCCAGCCGGCCTGGACCCAAAGCAGACAACAAGTAGATTGCCGCCGGCGAGTGTAAGATGCAAACGAGAATGAACCGCTGGTACACGGAAAGAATGGTTTCGCTAAAGTATCTAAAAATTTAGCTGCAATTATATCTGAAAATAATTTTGTTAGGCCATTGTAATAATTATGTTAGATTTTCAAACTGATTGCTAGAATGTCAAAGAAATTTTTTGCAGCATTGCTTATCATGTTTGAACTTTCATCATAATTATTTTGATGGTCCAATAAAATTGTTTTCAGATCTGTATCCATCTAAATGTTTAGACAACTTCAGCAAAATCGTTCTTTTCGTGTATATACCAGAAACTTACGACGTGTCAGGTTTAAAGAATTGAAATAATACATCGATCATTCGTTATATCAGCAATATTCGATGATTCATTAATTGATTTGGATATTGATCATTGTGCGGGATACGTCGAGATTTCATCACAGATTATTGTTCGGTATCATTGTCGGTATACCGTTGATTGAAAATTGACAAACGAAAAATTGTTTTATTATTATTACTATTGTCTTTTATAAATAGCTATATTGTGCTAATAAAACTTGGAAGATTGAATATTTTAAAAATATATCGGTTATGCATCATAACGCGATTTGCAACAGGGCCATTCCAATGTCCTGTCTTTTCCCGATTCGTATCTTCATTAATGCTTCACTAACTTAGCTAGACTTCTATTCATGTTTCGATCTCATGTAACGTAAGCAACAGGAAAAGACAAATTATAACAAGTTTCGATAAGTTAACGTGCCAGAAGAATACGATTAAAACATCCAAGATAAACTTTCAATCCGAAATGAAAGTTTCACAAAAAGTCTCCTACTTCAAATAGCATATTTGTTGGCGTTTTAAAGAGATCGTAGTCGTTAATAGTCGTTAATAGTCATCGTACGCTTTTCGGAGAATAGCTCGCCGTAGCTCGCTTGAATTCCTCCTTTTTTTAGGATTCCGTGCGGACTGTACGAGGAGTCGTCGCGTTCGTTGCATTGTAGCAAAGCGTACTTAAACGTCGCGAGGCGAGTCCGCGCGATAAGACAGGCCCGATAACGCGACGACGCGAAGCCGCGGGCGGCCGCATTGCAAACAGACGCGCGCGCCCGCGCATGTGTGCGTTCACGTACACGTGGCGTTACCGTGCCGTATGTGAATCAACATTGTGCTTGAGGTACAGCGCAACGTGTCAGACATTCGGCCATTAGGCTGTGGCGTCCACCGATTAATCGAAGCGGCAACCGGAAAAGGGACTATACCAGCCGAATCGTATTCCGAGAGTGCCTGCGGTCCGACTTGTACCTTCCGAGAATGTCGTACAAAATGGTGGCACGATTTTGGACCGGTATTTCAAGATCGTAATGCCTTGAGTAATGTCTTACGATGCTAACACGAGTAACACGGTTTGTAACATCTTCAAATTATATACGGAAAGAACAATTTTAGTGAAATTCAGATCTGAAAATAATTATATTGAACCATTACAAAATTTATATTAGATTTTACGTTTAAGCTGATTACTAGAATGTCAAAACTTTTCGCAGCAGTATCATCGTGCTTGAATGTTTTAATATTTTGATAGTTTAACAAAATTAGTTTAATAAAATTATTTTCTGATCTATATAGCTAAATTTTTAGATACGACAGTAAAATTGTTTTTTCCGTATACTAAAATGGTCTTAAATATAAGAACGAACTATTGAATTTCCAGTTTGAAAAGTTCCACCTTGAGAAAAATGACAAAATTTGCGAAAGTTAAATTGAATCTAATGAAGCGAAGGCAAACAGCCTTCATTACCTAACGTAATTAAAAAAAATCTGTCAGTTTAAAGACCCGCATTATTCGCACAGCATGCTTGCCATTTAAATCTATGCTTGACTAAAATAGAAATGTTTTGTCCTTGAAAGATGAGAAACCGAACTTAATCTTTTCTGCAAGAGGAAGTCGCATGAGTCTATTACGGGTCAGGCTTTTATCCCAACTACCTACTTCGATAATTTCCAACTTGTACCTATGACGAAGGTATCATTCGTCGGATGTCTGTCTGTACTTTCGAAAATACAGTTCTTCGAATTCTTCGGAACATTTAAAAACGTCCGAAACGGCGAGACATTAGATTTGAGTTTCAGCACTCAAACGTTACGTTGACTATTAGCTTATATAAGAAAAGTTCGCCGTTATGAGAATGACCAGAACCAGAATTAAGAAAATTGAGAACCAGAATTTTATGAATTTCGATTCCATAATAGAATTATTTTTATCAGCCCGTAATGACAAAATTGTGTAATATGACTAAATAAGAGATATTTAGTCTCATAAATAGTGCGTTAAACCTTGCTCTTTTTACATTGTTATACAGCTTCTCATATAATTCAAAATTTTATATTAGAAGGAAAGTTCTTTACAAAAGTTTTAAAATATTTCGATAGCGCCAGTCACCCTACTGACTATTAGGACGTCACCAAAAAAAGATGCCGATGGCCGTATCATGGCAATCAATGTGTTAAAAACACCAACGTCTTGCCATGCCGTGTACGCTTTATTTATTCCCGATCCGTCTATTATCGGGACATCCTTGATTCCTCGCGCACGACTCTTCGCGAAAGGAACGGAGGGAACGGCTCGTCCGAAGGGCGATAAGGTATCCCACGCGGCGCGCTCGGAACAAAGAAGGGAAGCAGGAGCGAAGCGAGAAGGAGGAAAGGGAGCAGAGAAGCACGGAGTATACTCGTTCAATACATGTGGTCCCTCCTCGGAGTACCGATACGGCCCGAGGGCAGGGACGATAACCGAGCCCACAAATGCCGGTGAGTACGGCGGCCGGAGTCGCATGCTAATGCCCACGTTGCTGGACCGCGTCGTGCTCAGCGAGATCCATGGATAGGGAAATATCTCGAATCTGCAGAGAAATATCGCGAATATGTATGTACGTATATGTGACAGCGCACATCGGCTGGTACTCTCGCCGTCTCATCCCGACGCGATCGTAATTGCATCATCGGTCCTCGCGATTTATCGCGACGCGTATCTTCCGCGCGGAATTACTAAAGATTGTATCTCTCTGTCTCTCTCTCTCTCTCTGTCTCTCTCTCTCTCTCTCTCTCTCTCGCTTTTGCATTCACACTTTCGGTGCTGTATTCATGTCATCGTTATTTAACGCTACAGTAGTACAGTCACAGTTTCATGAATATTATAACCGTTCATATGGGTATTTATTCCTTTCAATAATTCATTGTACCCAAAATAATCTCCGATTCAGGAAATGCGGATAAATCATAGGAATTTCGTCGGTCACAATGTATAGATTCAATTGTCCATGCATTAATCAAGTGAATGTATTTAATATATATTTTTCCGTTATCTCTATTATGTCCGTATCTTCTGCCATTAATTTTCCAGTACTTTTCAAATTAGTCATTAATATTTATTTATAATGTTACGAATAATAGCGTCCATATTTACGATAAATAAGTGTGATCTTTCAGATGTCTAATTTAATCTCAATTATCACTTGGATCTTATTTGAACAATTAATAATTATCTTCCGAATAACTCGAATTTTTTGATCGATTCTACAGTTATATATTCGAGTTTTTAAAGCTGCAAATTAGGGTCTTATACATATCCAAGAACAAAAGATATCCCGATAATAGAAACACTACGAGAATGTGTGTTAAATGCTTCACTCGAATAACGGAAAAAGCTTATTCCTGTTTATAATGGAATACATTCCATTTTCGCTCAAATTTTTTATTGACTATTGAGTTGCACGAGCTATCCTGAAACTTCTTCAAACTGTTTGATGATTGATTCTTCCAATAAAATTCGATCGTATTCATCAAAATCTTTTACCTAAGTTATTTGAAACGACAAAAATGAAAAATGGACTTCAATTGTGAGGATATTGATGTCTTTTCGATAATTTCGTAAAATCCGAACTAACAATCATATGTAAATTAACATATTTTTATGAAAAGTCATATTTGATTAAGAAAGTACTGAAACGCGCTTAATTTGATGATTCATTTAATAATATTAGCAACATGATATTCCTAGAGTTCTTCAAACAGAGCGACCGATAAAAAAACCATAAGAATTCTTCATGAAAGAGTCAATCCGATTAATGTATACACAAGCGTAGACAACATGATGTCCAAAATCAGAATAAAATCGGAACTTAAAGATGTC
The DNA here is from genome assembly GCA_003595255.1 of Solenopsis fugax. Taxonomy (NCBI): domain Eukaryota; kingdom Metazoa; phylum Arthropoda; class Insecta; order Hymenoptera; family Formicidae; genus Solenopsis; species Solenopsis fugax. The sequence goes on along the minus strand of QKQZ01044693.1, from coordinate 5,049 downwards.
TTCATGGAATCTTAAAGGCATGATTTATATCCCGATTATGGACGTGCGTTATCTGGGAAGTCTCCATGTAATATTATGTTGTTTGTAACAGAGATTAGATTTGTCTTCAAGAATAATCGTGATCATTAACGGTAAAATGGTGAACGACAGCGCGCGCGCGCGTATCTAAAGAATGATAATTCTCGCTTTGGCTTTATATATCTTCCGTTTGGTCGCGCAGCGATCCATTCGAATCGCTCGATTATCTTTATCAGGGGGTACTTTTTACGTTCGTCGTGTCGCCGCACGCGAAGGCCGCATAATTTCGCAATGCGCGCATCAATGAAAGTTTTGCGACTGCATAGAACCATCCGACACACATCTCCCGACCGACGTGAAAGCACGGGTTGGTGTAAGAGCGAGAAGGATCTGACGATAAATCGATAATTCGTTGGAAAAGCATAGGTTGAAGCGGTTGAAGCTGTCGGCGAGTTTCGTTTATTTCTCTTCGATCAGCTCGTGTAGCTGGTACTGGTACAGTCCAGCGAGCAAGTAATCACCTCCGTGTACCCGGTTATGCCGAGAAATCATCTAGTACATATGTGAGTGAGATCTCTTCAACAGGAAGACATTTTGACGCTAAAATCATTACTCGTCCGAGCTTTATCGGGTATAAAAAGCGCAATCGAATACTCGATACTCGCAACGGATCCTAAATGCGACATTTCGATTGGATGCAGCGGAGTATTTCAGAAATTTTGTTGCTCTCCCCGATTAGCTTCTCATACAGAGTTTTCAGTACTGGCGCAGTACTGGCAAATAACCGGGCCAGTACTGAGCCAGCGTCGGATGATAACGTCGGACCAACTCTCGGCAATCGACACTGGCCCAGCACTGGTTTTAAGATCGGCTCAGTGCTGAATCAGTACTGGCGTAGCATTGAATAGTACTATAACCGATCCAGCACTCGTTTCGGCTAACAATGCAGAAACTAATGTTGCTAAACAATTCTGACATATTGATTATTATAATGGGATAACTAGAGTTAAAAAATGACAAATAATATAACCTAGTGATAGTGTATAATATCCATATCAATAATATAATAAACTTTTGGAAACCCATTAAAGCTCATCATGGCCAGATCAGCAAAGATAGCCAAAAAATAATAATTAGAAATAGGACCGGGCATGAAACAGCATTACTGACATAAAAAACATTAATTTTGCAACTAATTGTTATAAACATTATTAAAAATTGACTATAGAGAAAAATTGATTGTTCCAATCGATTCTAAGGGAAAAATTACTAAATTAAGGAAACATATGATTCTTTCTTAAATCATTCATATTTTATGCAAAAAAAATAATACAGCCACTTTTTAATAGTTTAGTTTATAACAGTTAGTTGTAAAATTGATTTTTGAAAAGTGTTTTTTACGTCAGTACTGTTTTTTCATGCTCGCACATGTATTTCGTGAATGCTATCCTTCACGAAAAGAACAATTTTACTACAGCAAAAATTTAGCTAGATACAAATCAGAAAATAATTCTATGTTGGGTCATCAAAATAATTATGTAGAACATTCAAACATGATAATATTGCTGCAAACTGTTTTTACATTCTAATAATCAAGTTAAACATTCGATACATTGTTTGAAATAATTCAACACGATTATTTTCAAATCTATTTCAGCAAAACTGATTTTTCAGTGTATTTTATAAAAGTCATTTCTCTAATCATGAAAAACTTGTGCGTGAAATATTTTCGCGCGCACGTGTTACCCCTTGATTGTCACTAAAGATATTTTTTAAAAGACGCCATCTCATAATATTCGTCGTGCGCGAATAATGACGAATTCGCGAACGTCGGTATTCCTAACGAAATACTCCGAATACACGCATGTTATAATGTCCGAATCATCTCTCGTCCGTCAGGAGTTGCTGAACAAAAAATCGAAAAAAAAACGTCAGTCGGTTCTCCGTAAGGCGCATGCGTCCCGTCGCCGGGGCGCGAACCTTGAAACGCGTTTCACGCGGAAACTGTCGGCGCGATCGGGTCGGCGGTCAAATAAATAAGCATGACAAACGGTAGAGAATCATCCGGTGAAGGTTTCATCCTGATATCTCGCGCCGTTCCCGAGATATTAAATTACCACTTTTGGTGAGAGAGCGACGCGCGAAGCAGGGCACGGAGCGCTCTTCCCGGCATGGCAACGCGCGCGCCATCGACATCGCTCGCGGCAGAAGCGTGTCAGGGCCTCTCGCACTCAGCCACGAATGCAGCCTTTGTAGCGTGTGTTTGCGCTATACACGATTTTTGAACGATATCGATTCGCACGAGGAGGATTTTGCCGTTTCCCCATTAGCTTTTGTATGCGCCCTATCTCGGATCCGTTTGTTTCAGCTGCATTCTCCGGCTCTTTCGGCAAACGAGGAGCTCGGCTTACAGGAAGAATAAGAGAAGAGCAGCATGTATAAGAAATGTAACACAGAAAGCGATAAATTTCTTTGAATAAATTACGATCTGATAATAATAGTTATAACTGCAAATGTACCAGATTAACGCGAAAGATTCGTCAAGCAAAGTTGAGAACAAAATTTCAGCAAAATAAAAACAAAATCGTCGACTTTCAATATGCTCGAATCTTTTCAATGAAAGAGAAATCTTTCAATCATTTTTAAAAAAAACTTCGGTCTTCTAACTCTATTTAGTACAAAGTTTAATGGAAAAACGGCAAATCTTTTGTGTCAACCTAACAAATAGTGTTATATTTAACAATTAGCATTAGTATTATAGCGGTTCCTCGTACATAAAACATAATACCGTGTTTTTCGTGATAAAAAGCAACGCGGTAGTTCCATTCACATTTTCTATTTAGTCTTTAATTTTTTTTTAATGAGACTACATAACACGTATTATTGTATGAACCATTAGGTAAATCGAGACACGTGTCTTGAAACGTAAGGCATAAATCTATACCGTACGATATAGGTTGTAGATTACCGAACAAGTTTAAATCAATGTTGTAAGTAATTCGCGTATGAGATAGTCATTGATTTCCAAGTTGCCTTTTCACATAATCACAGTAATTTTTCATTCTGTCGCTGTCTTTAATTATCGAAAAATTTCATTTTTGAACGAAAAGTTTATATAATTTTATAAGTTATTCAAAATAATTTTAAAATCTAGTGAATCTAAAGCAAGCCGCTTTTTTCAATAACCGAGATACCGACAGGTTCCGTCATTATGTCTGTTTTAATCCTCCAAATTTATATGCTTAGTTTTTAGCTGCGTTTAATTGACTTTTCTGAACAAAATATTTGATAAATGTTCACTTTGTGATTTATGAATCTGTAAATCTGTATCATATTTTACGGATTTTTACGCTTGTCAGATTAGTGCAAACAACGATGCACCGATTTAATTCCTTCCGTGAGTAGGTTAAACAAATCAAGCAGAGCATGTTGCGAAAATACGATGATAATTAAACAGAGTTACTAAAAAAATTTGAAATGCAGCATTTTAATATCAACTACATCGTTATTTACGATACGTTTTGCGAACCGTGGAGTATCATCTATTATAGAACCTGTTAATGATTGCTAATTGCAATTGCATTGCATTGCATATTTTCAATTTTTCATTGAGAATGCGATATGTTTTATAAGACACTTGCATATTTCCTACATTATTGGTCCCATGCATGAAAATCGTGTACTTAAGACCTGATCATACTTGATTAGCAATTCAATCTAATTTTAATCACGTCCGATACTTCTCATTATAGTCCGACATAGTTTGAGCATGTAACTTTGCACGTATCGAATTCAGCTCGGAATATCAATTGTCTTCTTATATTCTATAACGCTATTGTAACATTTGATTACGCAGTTAGCTATGATGTGTCTATGTAAAACTCTATTATCTGCAATTGCGGTAGAATGGAACATCATGATAGGCATGAGGTGAAGTAGGCGAGGCGCAGTAAAAAAGCCGCGATTAATGACGTGCGCGACGGCGATGGCGGGCATCGACGTCGTCGAGGAACAAAGAGGAACCCCGTCGGCCGGCACGGACGAAGGAGGGGAAGGGGAGGGAGGGGGATCACGCGTACTTATACACGCGACACGCCATCTACGTAGACCTGACTCCGCGTGCGTTCCAGGGTTGCGCAATTCGGTGCAGCGCGCGCGCGCGCACGCGACACAGCGACCGAAAGTGCGAGAAACGCGTGTGTCGTCAGACGCTTTTCAATTTACGCATCGCTCACGGGGTTGCGCAGCAGCGTTTCGTGCATGGCGATTGATTGCGCTCCGAAGGGAGGCGAGTCTCGTGCCGGAGGGAGCGCCCGAGTAGGTGGAGCGGGCGGAGGGGTTGACAGGGAGTAATACAGGGGGAGAAGAGAGCGAAACAGAACCCTGAAAGAGGGGTACGCGCGAGCAGGGTGCTCGTCGAGCACACGAACGGATGGCGCGAAACGGGAGCGGTGGAGAGATGACACGCGAGAATGAATACGAGAAGGGATGGGGGAGAAAGACGGCTGCGAGATCGGAGCCGGGGAAAGATAATCACAACACAAAGAGAACGCGAAAAAGGAAGAGGTGCACGAATGATGGGAGGGAGAGTGAGTGAGTAAGAGAGAGAGGCAGGAACAATGACTAGAGCGAGAGTACGGGAGAGGAGAATCGCGCGCGCGATATATACTGGTCGTGGAAAGAAGCGGCATCGCCGCACGGCTACTTGGCTCTCCAGGGCCAGGATATTTCAATACCGACGGTGGTCGGCCACCGACGTGGGACTGCGCATGGGGAGGGGAAGAGCGCGGCGACGACGACGACGACGGCGCGGCGCNGCGGCGCAACGCGACCCATCTATACGTGTGAATATGTGTGCGCTCTTGTACGTCTATATACATGGTGCGACTATATACGTCCCCCCCCGTCGCCCGTACGCGTCCCTCGTCTATGTGCCCGCCCTTCGTTGCCGGTAGTAGACACGCTTCGCGTCTCGTACGGCTTTACACGGTCGTTCGGCGACGAGAAGAGAGAGAGAAAAAAAGAAAGAAA